>CM076578.1:1875360633-1875478251 GCA_034641835.2 Pinus albicaulis
GCCAAGAGCACAATACGGTTGTGTGTGTCAGATTCAGTATTGTTGAATGTATCTGGGGAAGCTACGGCGAAGAATTTGTGGGAAAAACTTGGGACTTTGTACCAATCTAAGTCTCTGGTGAATAAGTTGTTCCTGCGGAAAAAGCTGTATAACCTGGGGATGAAGGATGGAGACTCGGTGACAGAGCATCTGAACGCCTTCAATACTGTGGTAAGTCAGTTGTCGTCTGTTGATATTAAAATCTCAGATGAAGATAAGTGCATCAGTTTGTTGTTCTCTCTACCAGACTCGTGGGACAGTCTGGTTATTGCAATAGGTAGCAATACAACTACCTTGAATTTTGATGACATTGTCTCAGCCTTGCTGTCGGAGGAAATGAGACGGAGAAATATGGAGGTTCAGAATGGAGATGCCTTATCTGTACGAGGAAGGTCCCAGAACAGAAACAAGAATAAGGTTTCGAGTGGGAGATCTAAATCTAGAAGGAGATCTAAATCTCCTGGAAAGTTTGTAAAGGTGTGCTGGAAATGCGGAAAGGAAGGGCACTACAAAAAGGAATGCAGATCTAAAGCTCCTGAGAAAGGAAAGGGATCTGATGAAGGTCCTTCTGCAGAGGCAAAAACCACCTCGGATGAAGGTGGGGATGTGTATTTGGCTTCTTCTTCAAATAAACATGTAGATCATGAGTCATGGTTGATTGACTCAGGTGCATCCTTTCACTTCACTCCCCATAGGGAGTGGTTCTGCGAGTATGAGAAATATGATGGTGGTGATGTCTTCCTGGGGGATGATAGGAGGGCCAGAATCATCGGACGTGGAAAGGTCAAGCTGAAGCTGCAAGGTGGAAGGATTAGAACACTTCCTGGTGTTCTGCATATTCCTACATTGGCCAGAAATCTGATTTCTGTAAGCAAGATGGATGATGCAGGTGTAAAAACAGTGTTCGAGAAAGATGCCTGCAAGATGGTTCGGGGAGCACTGGTATTAATGTGGGGAGTTCGAACTGGAACTCTGTACAAGCTACAAGGTAGCACTGTTATTGATGGGTGTAACAGTTCTGTGGTTCCTGAAAGTGGGACGGAAAGCCTAGCTGTCTCTGGAGAAAAGACCATGCTATGGCATCAAAGGCTTGGACATATTGGAGAGAAGGGCCTTCGGATATTGCATAGAGATGGTATGGTAGAAGGTATGTCTAATTGTTCTCTGGATTTCGATTTCTGTGAACATTGTGTATATGGGAAGCAGAATCGGGTGAGTTTTCCTTCTGGTGCTAAGAGGGCAAACAAGATGTTAGAACTTGTGCACAGTGATGTGTTTGGGCCTGTGTCAGTTCCATCACTGGGAAAGTCTGTGTACTATGTTTCATTCATAGATGACTTCTCAAGGAATACATGGATATATTTCTTGAGGAAGAAATCTGAAGTCTTTGACAAATTTAAAGAATTTAAGGCTCTGGTGGAAACCTAGACAGAGAAGAAGATAAAGGCATTGAGGACGGATAATGGTGGGGAGTTCTGCAAGAAGGAATTTGAAGAGTTCTGTAAGAAGTGTGGTATAGCACGGCAGAAGACTACTCCATACACACCTCAGCAAAATGGAGTTGCAGAAAGAATGAATAGAACACTGATGGAAAAGGCAAGAAGCATGCTCAGTGGTAGCGGGTTAGGACAAGAATTCTGGGCAGAGGCAGTGGAGACTGCATGTTACTTAGTTAACAGATCACCTTCATCAGCGTTGGAGGATAAGACTCCACATGAGGTATGGACTGGTAAGAAACCCTCTCTTTCACATCTAAGGGTATTTGGATGTGATGCATATGTACATGTTCAAAAGGAGAAAAGGACCAAGTTGGATAATAAATCTGAAAGGTGCATCTTTATTGGGTATAAGGATGGTTTAAAGGGTTACAAGCTTTGGAACCCAGAAACAAGGAAGGTTGTGTACAGCTGAGATGTGGTGTTTAGAGAAGTGAAAGATGTTGTTAAACATGAAGTCCTACAAAAGGAACCTGAGAAGATAGAGTTTGAGCTAAAGGAGGATGAATCAGACTCTACAACAGAAGAAGACTCAGAAGATGAAGAGCCACAAACTCCAGCTTTGAGAAGATCAGTTCGGGAAAGAAGGCAACCAGAAAGGTATAGTCCATCTGCCTTCTGTTCAGGTTTTGCCTTAACTATAGCTGATGATGAACCCAGAACTGTCAGGGAGGCAGTAGATTCAGAGGATGGAAAACTCTGGAAGGAGGCCATGGTTGATGAAATGGCATCCTTGCACAAAAATGATGCATGGGATCTAGTGGAGTTGCCGGCTGGAAGGAAGCCCATTGGGAGCAAATGGGTGTTTAAGAAGAATATGAATGTAGAAGGCAAGGTGGAGAAATACAAAGCTCGGTTGGTAGCAAAAGGTTATTCCCAGGTGCCGGGAATTGATTTTGGTGATATTTTTTCTCCTGTTGCCAAAGTTACTTCTATTAGATTACTTTTATCTTTTGCTGCTGCATTTGATTTTGAGATAGAACAGATGGATGTGAAGACAGCATTTCTTCACGGGGATCTAGAAGAGGAGATCTACATGAAGCAACCTGAAGGTTTTATGGTGAAGGGTAAGAAAGAACTGGTATGCAGGTTGAAGAAGTCTCTGTATGGGTTAAAACGGTCACCAAGGATGTGGTATCAGAAATTTGATACCTATATACGGGGACTTGGCTTCACCAGAAGCAAGGAGGATCACTGTGTTTATTTTAAATTAATTGGTGATCATGTTATTTATTTGGTCTTGTATGTGGATGATATTTTGTTGATTGGAAATGACACACATATAGTGCGCCGCACTTCATCAGCTTACGATTCCCGGATTGACAATTAAATGCAGCAATTTAGGACACACTAAATTGACCAAACAAGACTATTCAGGAGCAGAAGGCGGATATTGACACATTGACCGTCAAATTTCAGAGAGCCCAATGGATCATAAATTACCTGGAGCAGTGAAACAAATAGTTGGAAGATCAGCAAACAATCATTGAGTTGCAAAACATCCGTGAGAACCGGAAAGTTGCCCAAAGAAGCCAAACCGAGATGACACCCATTGAGCGGGAGATTGAGGCTGATAGAGAGACTTGGCTTGAGAGGGTCAATATTCATCTTGAGAAGCTGTTGTAGAAGGAAAACAAGGAAAAGAACATGCTCAGGCACATGAAGAACCATTATTGGGCGTGAAATCATGTTTGCAAAGCGAGGATCAAGATCCTGAAAGCAAGGCTAAGGAGGGCACTAAAGTGTCATAAAAGGCATGATAGACTCCAAATTTTGGCCGAAGCTTCTTTGGCCCAGCATAGTGCTTGATGGTGGAAATTCAGCCCAAATTTCAAGAAATTTGGGAAAAAATTTGTCAATTTTGAATTTTTGGGCCTAAACACAGATTTTCCTGCCCGACGCGTAGCGCCACTTGGCGCGCGCTTATAATTGGCAACTCTTTTGGAGGAAAAATTTGCATTTCTGGATTTTTCATCAAAATTTATGCATGCCTACCCATTAACTAAGAATTTTGACAAGTTTTGGGTTGCCTAAAGGGTCAAAAACACCCTAAAAATGGCCTTTCTGCCACTTTTTGCACACACAGGAAGCAGTGTTGGGAGATTTGATTTTTGGAGGGTAAAATGGAAACCAAATTCAGAAATTCCACTTGGGTTGGAAAGTAGACAGGTAGGGCTTTCCAACGAGCTATCCTGTACTCAATTTAGACTTCGGGAAGGCCCTCAAAATCAGCCTCAAAGTTGTGCTATGCATAGAGATTTTAGGCGCGGCGCATTGGGAAATTTGGCCTATTTTTCACTCATCAACTCAGATTTTCGCCTATTTTTGGCTAGTTTGACTCTTTCATGTAAATCTTGATGTAAATTGATGTAATTTATGACTTTGATGTAATTTTGGCACATTTTTACTCATCCTAGTAGATTCATTCACCAAAAATTGAAATGTAAGTGAATGAATCAGTTTCCTATCATATAGAGGCAAGTTGTTTCATTGCCTATTTTCCAGTTCTTAGTTTAGATATGGTTGAAACAGCTCCTAGAATGGTGATATCGACCCCTAGAGGCATGGGGATGAGTTAGGCTTGTCTATATCATGTAGTTCTTCAGTCATTTTCAGGGTTGGACATTTGGGATTGCTTGGCACTTCATTGTACATTTCATCTCTGCAATTTTGGCAAAGGAATAGACCATGGTTTGCAGCACTCTTTGGGATCCATGTGGCTCTGTGTTTTGATTGTGTGTTTCTCTATGTGATTGTAAGTTCACTGATGTTTTATGTGTATCATTTCCCTTTCCTTTCTTCTTAAATTAAACAAATGAGTGATAAAGGTGGAATTCATTAGATTGCTTTGCTCTGCCTTCAGTTTTGTTTAATTTTCCATGTTTTCATCTGTTTGAAGAGGATTATTGAAAGCCTCTTGCCCTCTTCAGCTCCTCAACAGTCTGAACTATCCATTCATTCAATCCAAAGCATCAAAACAATTTCCTTCCTTGCCCCATTCAGAACTCTGGAAAAACTAGGCCTCATCCCCGGACCCAAAACTGCCTTTCCCTTTGATTCCAACAAAACCCCCAAAATCAAAATCAAACTCCTTTACTTATATACCTAGCCTAAAATTAGCTTTTATTTCAAGTCATCTCAAGCCTTATTGATTATCTTTGCTGAGATTGACCCGGAGAGAGCCCTCTCCTGATCTGGTAGGGCTAGCTACCAGACTGAGCATGGTTTGATGTTACCCTGAACTCTGCCTTCTTTCAACTTGAGGTAGATTTAGGCTATAATAGATCCCATTGCGCTTGACAGCATGCATGCAATGAGTAGGAATTCAAGCTCAAATTGCGAGGCCAAAGCCTCACCTGGTGCATATCCTGAAGCCTTCTTTTTCTTCTTCTTTTGTGGACAATTAGTGGCATAATGTCCATGCTCGTGACAGTGAAAACACTTCACTCTGGACATGTCGCACTTATTGCCATCTTTGTCAGACTCAGATTTGGAATGGAATTTATTTCCTTTCCCCTTCTTCACCTTGGCAGCCAAAGCGCAATATTCTTCATCATCATTTTTAGATGAAGATCCATCCCTGGTATTCTGCCTGAATTCTTCTTGCACCAAATCCGACCAAAGTCGTTCCCAATCTCGCAGTTTTTCCCTTCATTGACAGAGTCCTGATAACTATGCCAACTATTGGGAAGTCCTAGAAGAGCTAGGCTCACCAAATCATCATCTACGACAATAATTCTGATGCTCCCAAGCTCATCCCGACATTGAACAAACTTTGTTAAATATTTCGAAATGGTGTCGCATTTCTCCATTTTGATTTTCCTGAGCTTGTCCTTCAATGCAAATTTTCTATGATCACTGTTGCTCTGAAATAGATATGTCAAATATTTCCACATTGCATATGGTGTCGCTTTTCTATGGAGACTTGAGACAACGTGGTCTCGTACTCCCTCGAGTAATATCCTCTTTGCCTTTGCAACCTTCTTTTGCCAAGCATCAAGATTTGTGGCATCTGCTGTAGCGGGTTTTGGAATGTCATTGTCGATGAATTATTTCAACCCATTGTCCTCCAATACTACCTCCATTCTGTCTTTCCACGCAATATAGTTAGAGCTGTCCTCGAGTGCATACTCCATTCTCAAGCCATCGAAAGCCATTTCGATCCTGATCTTCCTGTCGCACCAAGAATACTTTTTCAAATTCGAATTCTATTCAGTCACAAACTCAACTTCTCCTCCACTATAGTGATTTCTCGTGCTCTGATCCCATGTATAAATTATACTAACAATGTGTATATCAATAGATTAAATCCAATCAAGAAATGTACTAGAGCTAGATACTGAATCCTTCTACAAATCAATTGCGGAAAATAAACATGATCACCAATCACGACAAGTAAAGAAAGAATCAAATAAACCCACAACACAGATAATTTCTCGAGGAATGATTGCTGCTCAAAACCCCTCTATCTTCTATTTTATATTAAGCATGGAATCATGAAACAATTACAATGCACTATTCTCACAAGGGTCTCCTGCACTCTCACAACTGTCTCACACTGTCCTAGACAAAATCGACCAACACTTAGTAAATTCTCAACCTCTAAAAATCTTGCCTTGCTTGCGTAATTCCTGATGAATGCAATCCCTATTCTTTAGGAACTTTGGCCTTCCAAAACTGCGCAAGCATCATGAGCAATCCAATGTGTGTTTGGTTGCATGTGTGCAACCCAATAATGCTACAATTGATAGTTAACATCCCTTTAACCTTTGTCTCAATTGGGTCTCCAATGGAACTGACACGCATGCAAATATTAATAGTAAATCATTAGTTGCATGCTAGATCACTGATTGTGAATTAAATAATATTTAATTCACTTGATCTCTCACTAGTGCAACAATCAGTTACAACTAGCTCAACTGACTTTAACTCACCTAGATTGAGTTAATTGATTTCTCATGCATTATCTAATGCACCAACTGCAATTCGAACTCCATAACTAATAGAATCACTCTGAATGCCTCACCAACTACTCTCAACTCAAAATTCATGAGCTATCTGAGTTTATCACACTCGGTTAACTTTTACAAGTGATTTTGAGATATAAGATTACAATTTATTGTCCAATTTAATTAAGGGAAAACTAAATTAGACACTGCACAAATTTAATTAATCAAATTTGTTTTCACACTAATGTATCGCTTAGACCTGTTGGTCCCACACTAGTGTGTGTGCTGTAATTTCTTGTTGGACTTCAACAAGCAAGGATTGATGGTAGATCCTGTGAAGATTAGTGCTATTGTGAACCTGGAACCACCTAAGTCAGTGAAGCAAATGTGCATGACACTTGGACATATTGGTTACTATAGAATGTTTATAAAGGCGTATGCACAAATAAATGCGCCAATGGAGAAGCTATTAAAGAAAGATGCCACATTTCATTGGGACGAAGAATGCCAAAATAGCCTCGACATACTGAAGGAGAAGATGGTAACTGAGTTGATTCTAGTTTTCCTGGACCGGAATAAGGAATTTCATGTACATGTCGATGTCTCTTGCAGAGCGTTGGGAACAGTCTTGGCACAACCAGAATAAGGAGAAATTGATCACCCCATAGTGTTTGCAAGCAAAAAATTGTCCAAGGTAGAGAAGAACTATTCCATGATAGAAAGAGAAGGGTTGTTTATGGTTTATGCATTGCATAAGTTCAGGCATTATTTTTTATGCGCACACTTCAAGATGTTCACTGATCACTCCATGCTAAAGTATTTGGTGAATAAGCCTGTTTTAGGAGGAAAAATCTGTTAATGGTTTTTGTTGTTCTAGGAGTATGATTTCGCAGTTGTAGTCAAACCAGGAAGATTGAACTCCAGGCCTGATCATATGTCAAGAATAGAAACAGGATAAGAACCCAAAAGTATCAAGGATAACCTACTGGATGCACAGTTATTTGCAATAAGGGACGTAGATGATCACTTCATGGATATTATTCAGTTTTTAACTACAAGGATGGCGCCCGCGGAGTACACTACGCAGCAAAAGAAGGAGTTGGTAGTCAAGGAAGATGATATTTCCTTGATTGCAGGAAATTTGTACAATATGAGACCAAATGAAATATTGCGCCGATATATCTCTAAGCATGAAAGACAAAGTATTTTGGTTGAAGCTCATGGAGGAGTTGCAGGAGGACATTATGCAGGAAAGGACGTTGCGCAAAAGATTTTGAGAGCTGGGTTATGGTGGCCCATAGTGCATAAGGATGCAAAGGAGTTTTGTAGATCTTGTGAAGCATGTCAAAGGATAGGAAGGCCATATGGAAGAGATGAAATTCCATTGAATCCATAGGTAATGTTGCAGGCACTTTATAAGTGGTCTATTGACTTTGTTAGAACTATTAACCAACTAGGAAAGAATACCAACATGAGGTATATAATCACTGCAACAAATTATTTGACCAGGTGGAACGAAGCACAACTAGTAAAGGATTGCAGCGCAGATACCAATGTGAAGTTCATGTTTGAGTATATTCTGTCTAGATTTGGGTGTCCAAATATTTTGATGAATGACCTAGGTTCACATTTCCTGCATAAGAATATTGAGGCAATTACTGAATAACTTCAAGTGTATCATTAGAAATGTACATGATATCATCATTAGGCAAATGGGACAGTTGAAGCTTTCAATAATATTCTGGAGAATGTGTTCACCAAAGTATGTAATGTCAAAAGAAATGAAGGGATATAATAATTACATCAGTGTTATGGGCATACATAACAACATGCAAGCAATTGACAGGACATACACCTTTTAGGTTGGTATATGGACAAGAAGCAGTCATGCCTATGGAATATATAGCGCCAAGTTTAAGAATTGTAGCATTCACAGATCTAGAAGACCATGATACAATGGGAGAATAGATGGAGCAATTGCTTGCTCTTGAAGAAGACAGGTTTATCGCAGGTTTTCATTAGCAATTACAAAAATCAAGGGAGAAAGCTTGGCATGACATGCAAATCAAGAAAAAGACATTCAAGGAAGGAGACCTTGTAATGTTTTATGATAGCAAGTTCGCAAAATTCCCAAGAAAATTCAAAACACATTGATTGGGACCATACATCATCAGGTGCGTCTCTGATGGAGGCATAGTTCAGCTCGTGAAGTTAGATGGTCAGTTGATGCCAGGATGAGTGAATGGTAGGAAATTGAAGATATACAAGGATGACTCTCTCCCTAGAAATTCACACTGAAAAATGACAAGGGGAAGTCTTAGTGCCACCTACAGTTGAAAGTGGGCATGGGACTATAAAATACTCTGCAGAAAAGGGCTTCGTTGAGGAAAATAATTGCGCAATAGTCAGGAGTATGGTGAAGTCCGAAAGAACCACGATGGAAGAATATTGTTGCACGATAGTGAGGAGTGTGTCGAAGTCCAAAAATAGTTGCGACGAGGGATGAATTGTTGCGACAGAAGGGAAGGGTCATCGAAGTCTGCCAGAAATATCACCGTTGGACGAAAAAAGTTGACGTGAAAGAAAATTCTTCGTTAAAAGGAGCGGGGGGAGCACATTTATTAGGCACAACTCGTTGAATCTATTGCCATATCTGCATTAAATTAACCAAATCTAAGACATTCATGGGATTCAAAATTCAAATTTGTTATAAAAGCAAGGTCCCACTCCACATTTTGACGCTTTGCTTCCTGATAATTCAAATTGTGAATTTTTGCTTAAGTGAGAACAAATCAATTGGTTGTATGTATAAGAGGGATTTTGAAGAAATTGATAGGTAATTGATCAAGAACGAATTAACGAGAATCATGACAGCTACACCGCCAACTGTAACAGGTCTGCGGTCACCGCACAAGAAAACAACTGCATAATAAGCACAACCGAAGAAAAAGTAGTTCAAGAGACCAGCTGCATCCTGTTGAGATTCAACAAGATGATGAGATTAATGAAAAGATTCGCCTTCACTAAGTGGGCCCGCAGGCTATTTTTGGCGCAAGTCTATTTTAGACATGGTGATCATATTTCAGAAGTTGCAGGATGCTTTTTGTGGATGGTTGATCAAGTTGGAAAAATAGATGAAATTATATTTTTAGAATATTGGGCGAAGTCTATTTATAGATCACTGATCTAAAAATAGATGCATGTCGATTTTTATTAGCTCTTAATAATAATCAGAGTCTAAACAACAACTTATTCTCTTGGAGAACTTCAGTTCAGTGCACAGATGTGGCACATCAGTGGACTGAGGGAATTATGCAATTCCCAAGGGTTTACTGGAGCTAATGCATGGAGGACTCAGTTAGAACTCAAGTGGCAGAGTTATGACACAGTTGGAAGAAGTAGTTATGGAGTTTTATTTAGTTTAACTCAGTTAGACTCAGTTTAGCTAATTGTATCTAGTATAACTTATTGATACACTAGTGAGAGTGGAGTGAATTAATTAGTTAATTAATTCACAAATAATAACTCATTAATCAACTAAAAAATACAACAGTTAACTACAGTGCATGGAAGTTTTAGTGGAGACCCAGTGGAGAGATAGTTGAAAGGGCAAGATAGACTATCTGTTGTGACTATAGTGATGCATTGATTGCATCACAAACACATTTGAGTTGCCAATGAGGATTGCGCAGTCAAGGCAAGGGTAATTCGAATTCATTCAGAGCTATTCTTCAGCAGGGATTTCACAATGGAGGCAGGCTAGAAGGAGGCAAAGATCGGTGCACGGATTTGCAAGATTGGTCCTGATTAGTGTATGACGATTGTACTGTACTGAGAGCTTGTGATAAGCTTTGTATGCTTTGTATGAGATTGTCATATGATCTCCATGTTACATAATATATAGTTGGGGTTTTCAGCTTCAGGCTTTCCCGGTTAAAAACTGTGTTATGTGCGATTGATTATTTTTGTTTATGCTTCACATGTGTGTGCAATTAATTTTTCTGCAAAAGATTAACAAGTGGAATTGATTCAGTATTTTGCATAAATTTAAATAGTGTGAGATCAGGTGAATCAAGGACATATGCATGCTTAGTGCATATAATTTCTACATGGTATCAAAGCATTGTTGATTGAAGATTGCAATTGTGAAGTGAGTTTGTGTTGGTGGACAATTCGAATTTGCTACAGAAGATTCTTGGTGCAGAAATCGAGTATACATTGAAATGTCTTTCAACGGGTTGAGATTGGAGTATGCCCTTGATGGGAGCTCGAATTACATAGCCTAGAACGACAGGATGGAGGCAGTGTTGTAGGATAATGGGCTGAAGGAGTTCATTGATAGCGATGTTCCTAAGCCGGGATCTAGCGATGCTACATTACTTGATGCATGGCAAAAGAAGACTAAAAAGACAAGGAGGATTCTGTTGGAAGGTGTGAAGGACCAAATTGTTTCCATCCTTCACGAGAAATCCACTCCATTCTTAATGTGTAAGGCTTTGACAGACTTGTTCCAAAGAAGAAGTGACCAAAGGAAGTTGGTGCTTAAAGACAAGCTCAGAAAAATAAAAATGGAGAAAGGCGACAGTGTTCCAAAATACCTCACAAAGTTTGTCCACTACAAGGATGAACTGGGAAGTGTGGGGGTTACTGTTGATGATGAAGACTTGGTGAGCTTGGCTCTCCTTGGGCTTCCGAAGAGTTGGCATAGCTACGAAGACTCTGTCAATGGACAGGAGAAACTGTCGAGATGGGAGCGACTTTGGTCAGATCTTGTGCAGGAGGAGATAAGGTGGGGTACCAGGGATGGATCTTCATCGAAGAATTAAGATGAAGAGAATTGCGTTTTGGCTGCCAAAGCAAGGAAAGGGAAGGGGAAGAAAAATCCTTCAAAATCCGGTGCTAAAGGCAAGAAGCAGGATTTGTCCAAAGTGAAGTGTTTTTATTGTCACGAGCATGGACATTTCGCCACTAACTTTCCACAGAAGAAGAAGAAAAAGTAGGCTGCTGGATCTGCAGCTGGAGAGGCCTTAACCTCGCAATTTGAGCTTGATTTCTCCTTGATCGCTTGCTTGGTTTCAAGCTGCATGGGATCAGTGTAGTATCTTGATAGTAGTGCGTATTTCCATATGACGGGAGACAAAGAGTTGTTTAGTGACTTGGAGGAGAAGGACCTCCAGACGCATATAGAGATGGGAGACGATGGTCGGTACAGTGCGACTGAAATTGGGACCAGTACCTTTGAGAGGGAGTCCAGTAATCCATTCTTGTTGAAGAATGTTATGCATGTTCCGGGTCGAAAGAAAACTTGGTCTCGGTCGCAATCTTTGGAAGACGGAGGTTATGATGTTGTTTTCGGTGAGGGAAAAGCCTTCATCAACTTCCTTTGACATAAAAAATAGGTCGAACCAAGAAGATAGGGGTTCGAATTAAGAATCTCTACAAGGTTTGGAGGTAGATGGGCACACGCGGCTATGATGGAAAGGAAAGCGAAGGAGTGGTGAGGCGAGATGAGGGCGAATTATGGCACGGGAGATTGGGACATCTTCACCATGGCGCGTTGAATATTTTGCAGAAAATTTATACTAGACTTCCCAAGGGTAATCTTGCGCAGCCATATCATTGCAAGGGATGTACTATGGGTAAGTTTGTGAAGACCACCTTGCATGAGAAGGAAAACCGTGCTTCGATGATCCTGGAGAGAATTCACACAGACGTGTGTGGACCTTTCTCGGTTGCTTCAACAGCAAAACATGGGTATTATGTTATATTTGTTGACGACTATTCTCGTAGATGTTGGATCTTCTTCATGCAGAAGAAGGGCGAAACATTCTCAAAGTTCTGTGAGTTCAAGGCATTGGTGGAGAAGGAGTGGAGGAAGCAGTGAAAGCTCTACGGAGCGATAGTAGTGGTGAATACATCTCGGGCAAATTCAAAGACACGCAGCAAAGAAGGAATTTGAAGAGAACTCATAACGCCTCTGGCCCATAGCGAGGAATGGGGTCACGGAGAGAAAGAACAAAATGATCGTGGGTGCGCACGACGTCTTTATGACCAAGGCCCTACGTTCGTCCAATTGTGGGCGAGAAGCATACCTTGCTTCACGGTTTATGTACAGAACTGTTGTCCTCATAGTTACTTGGCATGAGTACAGGCAGAAGAAGCACTAACGTGGCTACATGTAGACTCATTTGAAGATTCTTGGCTCACCTATTTACATTCATGTGACGAAGGGCACCAGGAAGAAGCTGAAGCCGACTGCAGAAGTTGGGATATTTATGGGGTACACAGAAACACCCCATAACTATCATGTGTATTTGCCAAACAGTCGGATGACTGTTATGCAACGGGATATAAAATTCAATGAGGTGAAAGCCATGAAGTTGTCGCTTGAGAGGGAACTACACTTGCATGCGGAGGAGGAACTTCTTGTTCCCAAAGATGAGCCTCTGGATGTGGATCAGCCATAGGAGGATATTCATGGAGTGGAGGAGTCCACTCATACGGAATAAAACATGCGACAAGGCATAAAGCATACCCTGGTAGAGATTGGCGCGTCGACACGAATGTAGGAGTCCCTACATCACGAGGCCTTCGGTGCCTCGGCAGGTCCTTTGGCCAGGTTCTTGGATACATGGCTCTTATGAGAAAGTGTATCGTGACAGAGCCATCTTCTTTCGAAGAAGCAGTGTAGGAGCCCACATGGGTAGATGCCATGGTGGAGGAGTATGACTCCATTGTCAGAAACAGTGCTTGGGAGATTGTTCCAAGGCCGGTGGGCAAATCAGTTGTAGGATCAAGATGGATCTACAAGGTAAAGCAAGCTACTGATGGGAGTGTCGAGAAGTATAAGGTAAGATTTGTTGCCCGGGGCTTCTCACAGATTGAGGGGATAGACTATGAAGAAACCTTTGCACCTGTCACACGGTATTCTTCCATACGGACCATCCTTGCTCTTTCAGCGTAGATGGGTTGGCACATTCATCAGATGGATGTGAAGACTGCGTTCCTTAATGGGATCATTGAGGAAGAGGTGTAAATTGAGCAGTCTGAAGGATTTGAGATCTTCAGCAGTGAGTCGCATGTGTGCAAGCTCAAAAGAGCATTGTATGGGCTGAAACAAGCACCCCGTGCTTGGTACACTCGGATCGACAGCTATTTCACTGGACTTGGCTTCACCAAGAGTGAGGTGGATGCAAACCTGTACCAGACTATGGTTGAGGGTAAGCTTTTGATCATTGTACTTTATGTTGATGATTTAACACTAACTGGTGATGAGAAGCTAATACACTCAAGGCAGATCTTGAAAAGGAGTTTGAGATGAAGGACTTGGGCCTCCTTCATTATTTCCTTGGATTCGAAATATGGCAGCGGGAAGGTGAAATGTTTGTGTCTCAAAGCAAGTATGCCCGAGAGATACTAGAGAAGTTTCACATGCAAGGCTACAAGCCTATTGACACTCCTCTTCTAGGAAATTGGAAGAAAGAGGATGCTACATTGGCACAAGTAGTGGATGCCACTGTTTATCGACAGTTGGTGGGTTCGCTTATGTATTTAGTCAATACAAGACCAAACATATGCTATGCAGTGAACCAACTTTCACGAGCGATGGTTAAGCCTACCAAGCTCTTTTGGAAGGTAGGCAAGCATGTTTTGAGATATCTCAGGGGCACATCTGAGTATGGTTTATGTTACATATAGACGGATGAGTTGAATTTGCTTGGCTGCACGGATGCAGATTAGGCAGGAAACCCAACAGACAGAAAGAGCACATCAAGAGGGATTTTCAGTATCGGATCTACAGTAGTTTCTTGGTACAGCAGGAAACAAAGATCTGTGGCACTCAGTTTAGCAGAAGCGGAATACATGGCAACAAGTTTAGCTGCATGTGAGGCTATCTGGATGAGGAATATCTTGGTTGGTTTGTTTGGTTCACATTTAGATCCCATGGTGATTCATTGTGATAATCAAAGTTTCATTAAACTTTCAGTTAATCTTGTGTTTCATGATATATCTAAACATATTGATATCACGGTATCATCATATCGAGAGATTGTGTGCAACGGAAGATCATGTTGCTTAAGTGCATTCCTATGGAGGATCGGGATGCGGATATTCGACGAAGGCACTCACTAGGAAAAATTTGAATACCATAGAGCGGGGATCGGGGTGAAGGATAATCCCTATCTTGTTGAGAGGGAGTGTTGAGATTCGATAAGATGATGAGCTTAATGAAAAGTCGCCTTCACTAAAGTGGGCCCGCAGGCATTTTTAGCGCAAGTACGATTTTTTAGACATGGTGATCATATTTCAGAAGTTGCAGGATGCTATTTGTGGATGGTTGATCCAGTTGGAAAAATAGATGAAATTCTATTTTTAGAATATTGGGCGAAGTCTATTTATAGATCGTCAATCTAAAAATAGATGCATGTCGATTATTATTAGCTCTTAATAATAATCGGACTCTAAACAGCAACTTATTCTCTTGGGGCACTTCAGTTTAGTGCACAGATGTGGCACATCAGTGGACTGAGGGAATTACACAATTCCCAAGGGTTTACTGGAGCTAATGCATGGAGGACTCAGTTAGAACTCAAGTGGCAGAGTTATGACATAGTTGGAAGAAGTAGTTATGGAGTTGTATTTAGTTTAATTTAGTTAGACTCAGTTGAGCTAGTTGTATCTAGTCTAACTGGTTGATACACTAGTGAGAGCGGAGTGAATTAATTAGTTAATTAATTCACAAATAATAACTCATTAATCAACTGAACAATACAGTAGTTAACTATAGTGCATGGCAGTTTCAGTGGAGACCCAATGGAGAGATAGGTGAAAGGGCAAGATAGACTATCTGTTGCGACTATAGTGATGCATTGATTGCATCACACACACATTGGAGTTGCCAATGAGGATTATGCAGTCAAGGCAAGAGTAATTCGAATTCATTCAAAGTTATTCTTCAGTAGGGATTGCACAGTGGAGGCAGGCTAGCAGGAGGCAAAGATCGGTGCATGGATTTGCAAGATTGTTCTTGATTAGTGTATGACAATTGTACTGTACTGAGAGCTTGTGATAAGCTTTTTATGCTTTGTATGAGATTGTCATATGATTCCATGATACATAATATATATTTGGGGTTTTCAGCTTCAGGCTTTCCCAGTTAAAAACTGTGTTATGTGCGATTGATTATTTTTGTTTATGCTTCACATGTGTGTGCAATTAATTTTTCCGCAAAAGATTAACAAGTGGAATTGATTCAGTATTTTGCATAAAGTTAAATAGTGTGAGATCAGGTGAATCAAGGACATATGCATGCTTAGTGCATATAATTTCTACACGTCCCATGGAGTTAGACAATCCTTGATGAAGAAAATTGCCAAGGAGCAGTGCACCAAGCAACAACATAACAAGAAACAAAAGAAACCAATGGAAATGCAGGATAGTGAGGAAGAAACCGACATCCAAAAAATTGTGATACCAGAAGAAATGGAGGACGAGGATGTACAAGCTATCTCTAGGTTACCACCATATGTACCGCTAAGGAAGCCGGGTGCTAAACTAGTGAAAGACCCTGATAATGTGAAGTACAGTGTATTTACTCTGTTGCTGCCCAAAGAATTACATTTTGAAGGAGAACCATTGGTGAAAGTGCCACAGCTGAAGATGGAGGATTGGGACTTTAATGATAGAAGTACCCACAATTCGAGCCTAGACGATACTTATCACAAGTTTATTACCTAAAGACCAAAGTCACTAGGTTGCAACCACACCCGTAGGCAGAAGGATGTGCTCCAGAAGACAATCGAACCAACGACATAGAAGTTGTTGGAAGAAGTGCGCCAAGAGGAGAAGCAGATGTTAGAGATACTTCAGCGGTACAATGTCGCCTACACCAGCATTGCATATAAGGTTTGAGGTGCACCAGCTGAGTGACTCGGGATGAGTCACATGTGAGTGTTGGGGGCCTGTTGGGCATGTCCCATCTTGGTCCATTTTTTTTATCAAAAGACTCCGCAAATTGAGGAGCAGAGTGCGCAGAACCATAGAGTAAGTTCTACCGTGTGGTTTTTTGGGGCTTCGGGGTGGGTCCAAGCCCCTCATTTCGTAACATGTAAAGGGTTTTAGTCTATTATTTTGTCCGCCCATGGTATGTGGACCATGGTTTTCGTATGTATGTAAAGCTATATAAAGCAATGTAAGGGCTTTGTCGAAGTAGTAATCCATGTAATAGTTGATGAGCACAAGCACTTGATCTATTTTTGTTAGTCCGTTTTAGTTCTTAGGAAGGCTCCGCAACTGTGTGCGTGGAGGCCTTGAAGAGTTTGCAACTTTGTGCGCAAACCACCTGAAGCTGTGTGCATAGGTCGAAGAAGTGAATATACTGAAGATAATTATCATAATAAAGGAAAAGGAGTTTTGAAAGAATATTTTGTGTCTTCATGTCTTGTAATTTCTTATTATCTGCATTGTGAAGTTGTTTATATGATTTATGTTGTGTTTTAATCATAAAGGCGCAGTGCACACAAGTATTGATTGATAAATGAATTATGGACTGTTAAAGTATATAGGTACATCTCCGTAGTTCTGAATAGGCATAAGGAAGAAGTTTAGCAATAGATCCACAATCCATTGTCCCTTTGGATGCAGAAACCTGGTTCTAACATCCCCTAATATTGCCTTGGGTGAGACTGCGATCTGCATAATAGGTCATTGCCAAAAGGGCCGGTAATAGAGGGTTTTATTGGTACGCAACTAACTCCAAACCTGAGTCAAGCCCAAACGAGCCAACATTATGGCTTGGAAATTGTTGAAACCTATGACTTTGATTCTGTAATCAAGTACTTTGTTATTCAAGTTTTGAAGACCATTTTAGATTTTGTTCATTTTTTGGAGTTATGAGCTTGATATACTATGATATATTTAATTAATTAATAAACACTTATGGTATTTTTATTTCTCTTTTATTTACATATCAAATTTTGTGGAATATTAAGATGTGTTAGTGATTATTTCTTTTGAAATGATTTGGCATATATTATTGTTGAATTTACTTATTTCAGATTCCTTATCTATTCTTTATTCATCGACATTAATTTCTGATATTCAAAGTATAGATGTATGAGTTGCTCTCATTTTTTAGAGAGTATCATTTTTTTAAATTTAATTTTAGTTAAATTACATGCAATAAATATATAAAACCTTAAAAAAATATAAGCCAATTGTTCATAAGCTTTTGAAAAAGAGGCCAAAAACTATTATTTGTGGCTAACTAGACCCATATTCGAGTTAAAGTCAAACATTCATAATATTCTTGTTAATATTTTGTTTGAATGATTTCCCATATGTCCACCCCTGCTATTGTTAAATTATTCAAACAACTTTCACATGCACACAATAATTTGTATATATTTTGTAGTTAATTGTAAATGTTAACTTATGTCATATATTTTCCCTAATTTTGTTTTAATTTTTGCTTTCATTTAGTTTAGTTTAAGAGTAGAATATGAAACCGAGTCTTTGTTCCAAAGAGTATACAACCAAACCAAACGAATATGGGTCTAATTGGGACCCTGATTGGGCCAATGATTAATCGTTTCAGCTATGAAATTTTTCCTGATGTCAACAATTTTGGCGCTAGAAGGAGTGCCACAAATAATGTATGGCTAATAAATACTATGAATCCAATCTTCCCATTACATCATCTGATACTAGTACCTCTCCTATATCATTTCATTCAAGTGAACCACAATATATTTATTCAATAGTTACACATCTTCCAGAGTTAACTACGGAAGAATTTGTTGAATTTTCTTCTCCCATAGTTCACCCTTAATCACAGTTTTCAAGGGCTTACACCTGTTCATAGAGTAAATTTTCAGGTTTATCTCCCATTTCATTCAATATACCAGGAAGGAGAAGGCCTAAAAAAGAGGTTGAAGCTATAATTGCTTCTTCATCACAAGTTAGTCTTGAATCAACTTAAGAATTTTCATCAATAACAAATGTATCATTTCCTTTTGAGGAAATTGATTTGGAATCTAATTTTGTAGCATCACAAATAGTTACAACAATAATTACTCATCCATCAACCGCACTTATTCAAACATGTCCCTCTTCACCTATTAAAATTTCTATAGTTCCTATTGCTTGTTTTCAAAGCTCTGTCTTACCTATAATTCAACTCATAATTCCTCCTCCTTCAATTCCTTCACCTCAAACTTCTCCACTTGTTATACCTCCACCTATAGGTTCTTCATCTCCAAGTTCACCTTCTTCAGGGTCTCCTCCTACAATTCCAACTATGGTTGTACAACCTTGGTTATCAACAGGTCTATTTAATATTTCTAGAGATCAACATGACCTGCCTAAACATCCTGAAATATTTCTTCCAAAGTTTAATCTCGATGGGCCTATTTCTGTTAAAGAACTTATTAAACAATTTATGCTTTCCTTGAATTTAAGACCAGTACAATATGAATATCAAGTATGTAAAATTTTCCCTTATACATTTGAGGGAAAAACATATTCGTCGTATTTTACGTAAGCAGATGGTTCTATTACTAGTTGGGATGTTTTTTAGAATCAATTTTATAAAAAAAATGTTGAAGATAAAATCAAGGAATACTTAGTATTATAGGTGTCAAATATTAGAATGAATCCAAATGAATCAATTGAATATATTAATCAGAAATTTCTTTTTATTTTGAATAGGATTCCAACTGATTCAAGACCAGGTGATCACGTTTTAATTGAATTCTGTATTATGACTCTTCCCTCATTAATTACATTCACCATTATAAGAGCACAAAAACAAACATTAGCTAAAAACATGGAAGAATATTTGAATGTTGAGAAACAAATTCTTAAAATAGCTTCAAAATAGGCAGTAAATCAAGAAAGAACCAAAACATTTTCTATTCTAAAGAAATCAACAACTAGTAAAGTTGTTGAGAAGAAATAAGAAAAAAAATTGTTGACTTAGATTCTATTCATAAAGTAATAAAGAAAATGTCTAATGAGATAACTTATTTCAAAGCCATTATTTCATAAACTCCTTCAACAAGGAACCATGGAGACCAATTAGGAGAAATCAACCTCCTAACCCTAATAAAACCAATGTTGAGGAGTTGAATATTGATGATTATGAACAAGGTGATTTCTGTAGAGCACATAATGATAATCATTATGAGAAAACATGTGCAACTTTTGTAAATATATTTAAAATTTTTGTAGATAGTGAAGAAGTCGAACAACCATAAGAAGAAAATAAAAAGGAAGTTGAATCTAACAATTCTGCTAATGTGTTATGGTATGTTTCACAAGGATGATTAATTGATAATGACTTAGTTGAACAAGAAGAAAATTTAATGTTGTTTAGACTAGGATCGAAATTCAAAATCAAGCTCAAAATCAAACTTCCACTCCAATTGTTACCAATCCTCTTAGTCCTCCCAGAAATACACAAACTTTTGATAAAGCTACTACTACATCTAATGTAGCTCCTCAAATTGAACACCTTGAGTATGAATTAGTGGATTACATGAAGAAGACTAGGGGAAATATTTCTTTGTTTAAGTTATCAAAATTAATCCAACAAATGAATAAACTCCTTAAAGCCTTAGGAATCGATTCATCTCAAACTCAAACTTCCAATTCAAATAATGCCCAAAAATCCCCTGCAAAAATAATATCAAATATAAATGCAACCCTGATTGGAGATAGATCATCTTCTTGTACTCCTCCTTTTCCATTGACCTTTGAAATTTATAATGGAAATGTACACAATTATCTAGTAGATTCAGGGGCCTCATCAAACATTATTCTTTTGTGAGTGGCTGAAAAAGTAAATCTTGCTCCTATATAGTCCTCTACCTAAACTACATCGTTAAAATTCTTATAAAAATTAAAGATGTGCTTATAAGGCTTGCTTCCAATCCTAAATTTTTTCAGATTATTGAAATCATTGTTACAGACATCCCAAAATCTTATGGTTTGTTACTTAGTGGAAAACGGTCTGAAAATCTTAATGGATATTTCTCAACTAATTGGTCACATATATGGTTGCCATTAAATGGTAGACCTAATAAGATCAAATGGAAAAGAGAAAAACACATGAAACATACTGTAACTTACTTTGAAAAACCTAACAAACCAGTTATTTTTTCCCAAGCTTCATTAGGAAATTATTTTTTTGATAATGTTTTGGTTTATGCATCTAAGGAATCTTTTATTCTAGAATCAAAAGTCGAAAGTCTCAATTTACTCACAATTCCTTTCTTGGACTCAAAAACAAATCACACATTCTTGTTCTTTTGTTTTAAATAATTATGTAAATATTTATTTCTATAATTTATACTTTGATGGTTCCAAATCAGTAGAAGGCGCCGATGTCAGTTGTGTTTTACTAGATCCACTAGGTAATAACTTTATTCTCTTGTGTAGAGATAACTTAAATGCACCAATAATGTCGCGGAGTATGAAGCCTTACTTCAAGGTCTTCAGAAAGATGTTGAAATAGAAGTTAATAAAATTAAAGTTTTAGGTGATTAAAAGATAAATTTTAGGCAATGCAATAAAACCATTCATTAGGTCTCTAATCATTTAAAAAATTATAGACAAGAGGTGTGGAATTTAGCTCAAGATTTTGATTGCTTTGAGTTAAATTCGTTTCCTCATTTGCAAAACAATGATGTTGACCTTTTGGTTAATGTTGCCTCTAGGATTCTTCTAGCCGAGAAATTTTCACTTGGAAAATTCTCTATAGAAACCCTTTTTAGGCCATATGTTCCCGACAACATTTCTAATTGGAGGGGTTTTGATGACGACGACGAAATAAAATATTTCTTAAATATGGAAGATACTTTTAAAGGATCAATAATACATGAAGACCAACATGTTTTTCAATTAAATTCAGATTTTTCAGATGAACGTCAATCACAAAATTTTATCCAAAATCAATAGTTCGGCTTGAAAATTTGTATGATTTTCAAAATAAGTTTAAAGGAAGTAATAATTGTAAGACCAAATTTTCCTCAATGCAATATGAAATTGTAAATTTAGGAATTGATAGGAATCCACATAATGCTAATTTAGGAAGAAATTATACTCCTTTTGAACGAACAAAAAATATCAATGTGGCTTTCACCCCCCTAATACCATTCAAAAAATAACTGATTCTTTTATAGATCCAATAAACCCTAATCAACAAAAAATGGTATACACAATCTCTTGTTTGTACGGTAAAAAATACATAAGAGAGACAGGTAGATCCCTCAACATAAGGCTAAAAGAACACGTAGCTGACATTTCTAGAGATAGGGCCACAAAATCTGGCTTAGCTGAACATGCCTCTCATCCTCACACTACATTTGCATGGAAGAGGCTAAACTTATAAAAAAAGAAGACCATTATTTAAAAATAAAAATTAAAGAAGCTATTGAAATTGAAAAAAGGAAAAACAAATTAAACCGTGATGATGGTTTAAAACTAAGTAACACATGGAAACCATTATTTAAACCTAATCATAACATCAACTAATTAAATACTTTATTAAAATAAATTTAATAATTATTTAAGTAATTTATTAAAATTAATTTAATATTTATAACATAATGTCGGAATTATATTATAATAAAAAATATGGATTATCATTCCAACTGACCCAATCTACCAACCATCCTCTTTGACTCACACATATATTTATATACTAAGATCTTAGCTCTACAATTCACATCAATCTTCTCAAGATAGATGGCATTCCCCTGAAGATGGACTCATTTCAGTAGTCTGAAACACTGGGTTATAAAAAACTCTTCAACGAGTTATTCCACACTACTACAAAAAATGTCAAGTTGTTTGAAGAATACAAATATGTTTTTGCATGGAAATATGATGACTTAAAAGTATATGATATCGTGGTTATTCAACATGTTATTCCAATAAAATAAGACACTAATCCATTTCAGCAAAAAATAAAAAAGATGCATCCTAGATTGGAAGGTCAAATTAAAGATGAATTAAATAAACTTCTCAAAGTTAGAACCATTTTTTCAAATTAGACATTCTGAAAGGGTTTCAAAATTAGTTCCAATTACTAAGAAGAATGGGCACATAAGGATTTATATTGATTTTTGAAATCTTAACAAATATTCAAAAAAAAAACTACCCTGTTCCCCTTATGAAACAAATCTTACAAGCTATTGTTGATTCTAAAATGTTTTCCTTGCTAGATGGATTTTTTGGTTATAACCAAATTTTGGTACCACCAAAGGATCAAATCAAAACTACTTTCCACACTAAATGGGGCACTTATCCACATCAGAAAATGATTTTTGGTTTAACAAATGCACGAGCAACATTTTAAAGAAAAATGGGCATTTCTTTCAATGGACTCATTAATAACTTTATAGTTGTGTACTTAGATGATATAACTGTTTATTCAAATAATAAAGAACAATATGTTTATCATTTGAGAAAAATATTTGATAGATATCGCAGATATGGCATGCCTTTAAATCCAAATAAAAAAAACTTTTGTTGTCTCTGAAGGTAGACTGCTTGGATTTATAGTTTCTAAAACTGAGATTCTAATAGATCCAGACAATATTAAAGTTATTCTACAAATTTCTCTTCCTCGCAATAAGAAAACCATGCAATCTTTTCCTGGGAAGATTAATTTTGTTAGAATATTCATTCTTGAATTTGCAGAGACTATCATAGCTATGCAAGATATGATTAGAAAGGATCACATTTTTAAATGGGGGATAATGGAAAAAAATTCTTTTGAAAACATTAAAGAGGTTATTACTGCTGCTCCAACATTAATTAGTCCTAATAATGATAAAGCATTTTTATTATATAGTTTTGCATCTGATATCTCTTATGCAACAATCCTTACTTAGAAGAATGTTGATGATGTTGAAATACCTATTTCATCCATGAGTATTGGAATTCAAGGGGTCGAATTGAGTTATCCTGAGATAAGCAAGCATATGTAGTTTACAAATATGTCAAAAAATTTAGGCCTTTTCTTTTTAAATCACATACCAAATTCATAGTTCCTCGCCATGCTGTGTGAAATTTATTGGTACAAAAAGACTTGGGAGAAAAAATAGAAATTTGGATGACTACACTTCAAGAATATGATCTTGAAATTAAACCATCAAAGGTCGTAAGAGGATAACGTTTATGCAAATTGTCGGCCAAATCAGAAGGTTCTCATTCAAATGGAGAAGAAAGTTCTCATTTGGAAGAAGGTTGGTATAATGAGTTTGAGGTAAGCCAAGAGAAAATACTCTATGTTCCTCTACCCATAGATACTTGGTATTATGACATTAGGTATTTCTTAAGACATGGAATTGCACCTAATCATTTAGCAGCTAAAAAAAATGAGCTTTACGATTAAAGTGTGCTGAATATCAACTGATTGATGGTGTTATTTTTTAGGAATAATTATGATGATGTTTTACTAAGATGTTTAGATAAATCTAATGCAAAAAAAATATCGACTGAATTACATGATGGACCTCCTGGTGGGTATTTTGGTGGAGAGATCATTGCACACAAGATTCTTCGAGGAGGTTATTATTGGCCAACTTTTTTCAAAGATTCTTATGCCTATGCAAGAAAATTTAAAACATGTCAAACAACTTCCGGAAAATAAAAAAGACCAACTCTTTCTCTTCAACATGTGGAAGTTGAAGGACCTTTTGAACAAGGGGTCTAGACATTATTGATGAGATTAATCCAAATTGTTCAATATTAAATAAATATATTCTCACTTCCATTGACTATTTCACAGGGAAGATTGAAGAAATCCCATTGAATAATGTTAATGATGAACAAGTGATATTTTTTCTCAAAATCCATTTAATGTCTAAGTTTGGTGTCCCAACGCATTTTGTACTTGATAATGCCTCTTATTTTTCGTCTCTTAAGATGATTGAATTTTGTTTGGATAAAGGCATTAAAACTAAGTTTTTTGTGAATTACTACCCTCGGGATTATTGATTAGAAGAATCAACTAATAAAAACTTAATCCGAATATTAAAGAAAACAATCCAAAACCATCAAATAAACTAGCATAATAAATTATCCAATGATTTATGGGCTCACAGAGTTACTCCAAAGCGAGCATTGGAAAATTCCCCTTACTTACTTGTATATGGCAAGGAAGCTATCTTACCTACAAATATTTTTCTTCCATCTACATAATCAACTCAATTAGTAAATCTAAATGAAATTAGAGATATGGATGTGAGAATATATACATTGTTAAAATTGGAGGAAGAAAGACATAAAACCAAACCTAAGTTTCATGAACATAAAAAAATGATCAAAAAGTGGTTTGACAAACATTTAACATCTGATGGTGATTTTTCTATTGGTGATATGGTGCTTAAGCGGGATAAAATCCACGAAGAGAAAGGAAGAACACTCAAAAATTCAATATCTCAGGTTTAGCTTGGTCCTTTCCAAATCTCTTGAAAACTTGGCCCTTCCACATACATTTAAAAAACTTTGGAAGGCAAGCTTAAATATCTTTCTATGAATGGCCAGATTTTGAAGAGATATTTTTCACGAAAATATCATTTGCTCATATGTAAATAACTCGCTTTACTAAAGGACGTGGGCGTCCTTAAAATTTTCTTCTCTTTAATTTTCTTTTCTATTTTTAACTTTTGTACATAAATTTTAGTTTTCCTTTCTTTTTTGTTGAATAATTTCAACAATGGTTACATTTGTTGGTTAAATATTTATAATTTAAAGGTTAAGGATAAAGTAATATAAAATTATGAGAAGTCTAATATGCTTGTTATTACTTTATTTTAAATAAAAACTTTGATTAGTAGGAAATTGCCCAATTGTTTACTTTCTTGAAAAGAGAGCTCCATCACTTTCACATCTAAAAAAACTAAATTGTATCACTAATGAATAATAATTAAGTACAAAGTTAGGGTTATTAATACATCAAATTTTTTGCTACATCAAAATTTTTGCTAAATCAAAATAGCTCTCTTATCACCTCACTCTTTTGATATCAAAATTTTCTAAAAGCAATATGTTTATAAATTATCAAAAGGATATTAAATGATCAAAGAGATAAAAAAAAATTCAAAAAATGAAATGTGGGAAATAGTGGAAAACACACGAGGGTACTAAACAAGTTTGCTGGCAACACGTAAATTCTTCTATTATACCAAAGTAATCTTCTCTGGGGTACTGAAGAGGCCTGCTGGTAGTGAAGCAATGCCAAGATTAAGAGAGATGGTAACTAATAAAAGGAAATTATTTTGGTAGTATTAAAATCTAAAACTTAGTATTAAAAGTTCAGAGTTGATTTAATTTAAGTTTAAATTAATAAAAGAACTTCATCTGTTGGCTCTTATTTCAAAAGGTTTTCATTACTATCACAATTAATTCTATTTGATTGTTTACCTTATTTTCAAAATATCAATCATTTGCATATTGATCATAATTTATAAAAAGATTATGAAAAGTTGTATTTTTATTTAATTTTCAAATTATCATTGACATAGATAACTATTTCTCCCAATGTGTCACCATTTGTTTTAAGCCTACAACCCCTATTTTATTTTTAAAATTTTAAAATAAGAACCCTTCAATTTTCTTTAATTTATTGTTTTATTTTAGAAATACCTCAAAATAACACATTTATTATTGTTAAAACCTTTAAAAAAATTTAAAAAATTCAATAATAAAATATTAGGTTGGAGGTCAGCGGTCATCAACATTTAAAACCTTTATAAACCTGTCTTGACCCCCCCGATTTCTGGATCACATTGGTTTTATATTGAATTCTGATTTTTACATTTCACTTGATTTTTTTCTTGAGTTTTTCTCCATTTCTTATTTTTTTTTAATAAAATAACATCAAAGGTCTGGTAGTCGATGAAATAGTGTTTAATTAGGTTTTAAAATGCAAATAAAGTCCTGACCTTCGACCTCCGACTGAGTACGGTCTTGGTTTTCGAGTGATTTAACAATTAGCCTTCATTTCAGGCTTAATTGACATTATTGAACCAATACGATTTTCTGAGGACTTATTTAATTCACATTATTTTGATTTATTTACCATCGATTCTCTCAAGAAACTGTTAAATGTGCAAAAAAAGTGAGTTTTCACATTTAATCTTCTCAAACTCTGTATAAACAAAACTCTTCATTCTCTGCAAAAACAACAATGAAACGCCATCAAAGTTTGCTTTCTACTGATTGGTATTAAGTTTATTTTTAAAACTTTAGCTTAAAATCACTCAATCGTTTTGATAAATTATGTTTCTTATGTATTTTTCTACTCTTTTTAAAGTTTATTTAAAAATGTGTAAAAAGGGAAAAACGCAGGCTTCCATATAGACAATTCAGGAGATTATAATGAAAATGAAAGTAGCAGAAGTCCTAAGAATTGAAGATACCAATTTGAATCCTTCACTCATTTTATATACTACTTACAGAACTCAAGATGCAAGCAAGCGCTCATGGAAGAAATCTTTAATTTCTTTGAAGAAAATAAATGGGTAGAATCTGAAATATCAAATGATAATTATTATTTCGACTTTGAGGTTATTAGAAAAACTGAATTACATAGAATTGCAACTAGACTAAACATATTTCCCTACTATAACATGATAAGTTGGATTTTGACGCATGCTCACATTCCAACCTGTTATATCTTTGACCATAATAAAAAAGTGTCGATTGCCTTTTAGAATCCCGAAGTCCTTAATAATATTTTTAAGTTAAATCCTCCCGAAGTTATTCTAAACAAGGTGTTTTTAGATAAATTCAATGATAATGTCCTCAAGAAGAGAAAAATTATTATAAATTAGTTGTTAAAGGATGGCTACAGGATCCTGAAAATTAAAAGCATGGAAGGATCACCCAATAGCATTTCTCAAACCACCTTTTAGATAAATAGCCAATATGCTTACTAGACTATATGGAGAAGCTGACCAGGAGCATCGTAAGCTTGAATGGGTTCCTCTTACTTTCAGAATTCATGGACACTCAAAGAGGTTTAACCGCACAAATATTTCGTTTCAGAATATATCAGAGGTCATTAAAATATCTATAACTTATCCTCCTAAATTTATACACGGTTTTTATATGTATTCTTATCTCAGGGACATTGTCATGGCTTTAGTTCCCTTTCATTAAATGGAATTAAGTTATTCCTTCAATCATCAACGAACTATACAATATTACACTTATGTATTATGGGAAAGAAATTTCATACAACACTTCTATGATATTTTAAACAATATCGTGATCCCTTTACATGAAGTTTTATTTGGAGAAACTCCTCTTAGAATCAATAAAGATTTTCAGGAAGCCCTTCCCGAAATTGGTGATTGGTTTATTAAAGAAAAGTTTTCTTTATTAGGATATTTGGAAGTGAGGTTGGACCTCATGTTCTACCAAAATATATTCCTGATATGATTGTTGTTAGAGAAATATCCAATCAAACAACACTCTATGGTCAAGCTAAGATGTTGCATATAATGAAAAAAATGGTATGGCCCAACTTTCCTATTAAAGTCGATCAAATGGTATTGAAGGATAGAGAACATGTTGTGGTTGAAGCAGAGAAATTGGATCAAATTTGGCTGCATTATTTGTCTTTTTATAGATATGATCCGAAAAGCGTTATCATAAATCATTACAAATCACTAACCTTGTCAAAGGATTTTCAACATCAACAACCTTTGTATGATTATGTTTTTATTCATGTTGAAAAGTTTGACCAAGTAGTTGAAAAAAAATAATCATGGATTATGAGGAGAAGGAGAGGATTGAGAGGTTCAGAGAAGATGCTTGTGATTTTTTTCCTAAACCAAGGAGTCTCAATACTTCCGTTCCTCTTTGAAAATTAAAATTATTTGAAATTTTAACTTTCCAATTTACTCATGTTGTTGTAGAAAATTCTTCTACATTTATATCAGAGTAGAGTGTTCAAGTACCAAAGTCACCAATATCATTTGATCTTTCCTCATTATTATCATCTTATGTTTCATCTAGTTTAATTCAAAAAGAAAAAGAAAGCATTGTTCATCAACACGTGGAAAATCCTCCAAGCACAAAGAAAGAAGTATCTCAGGAGCAAGGTATCTCTATGACATAGAAAAGGGTGATTAATGTTAAGTCACCTAAATAACTAGATCAACCAAAAATTTCTATAGGCATGGAGGTTTGAGAATAACAAATTGTCAAAAAATTGGTTGAATCCCAACAAAATATTCAAAAAATTGCTCAAGATATCAACAAAGAGGCTATACAAAGTGAAAAGGAAATCACTCCAAAAGTTCATAAAATTAACAAGGATAAAGTTCAAAGTATTTCACAAACCCCTAGATACTTAATGAAACGTTCAAAATTTTGGTCTCCAGGCATCGCACTGGTTCCTATTTCTACAAATATACCATTTCTTATTCGATTTTTAGAACATTGTCTCAAGTTGAACTAGTCACAAAAATAGTTCCTCCCCTCAGTAAATATTGTTTCAACTCACTAACCAAATCAATGGTAAAAAGGACCAAGAAAAGGAAGAATGATGATTCTACTGAAATTATAGAATTGAGTTGGAAAGCTTCAAGAGACCACCATGAAAAATCCAAAGAGTTAACTTGAGTCCTAGTAGCCTTCATGAATTCCAGTCAACATTCAATTGATAACCTTTATGATGAGTATGTTAAATGTTAAAACAAAGTTAGAAAGAAAAAAATATTTTAATGAGGAAGAATGATAGAGACATTCCATAGTACTCAGCGAAGGTTTTGATCTTATTCTTCAACACTTAAATAAAAAGCATAATATTGATAAATGAGATTTGGAACAATTGTGGCAGACAAAGTTGAATGATTTAACTAATAGTCATGCTAAAGAAATAGAAGATTTGAAAATAGCTCAAGAAAATCAAATTTTAGCATTCATAGAAAGCATGAATCCTTACAACAACAATTAAAACAAAGGCAAGAATTTGTTGTGAGTGTTATTTTCTTGAAAGAACAAACTTTGCAAGCAAGTCAAATATTAAAGAAATTCCAGTTGAAATTTGTTGAAATGACACCCAAAGGGGGCTTCTGATTTAATTTTCCCATAATTAAATTGGAAGAGAAATTGTAATTTCATCTCATGACAACTTGTATTAGTTAACGAAGTCAAAATGACTAAGTTAGCTTAGGAAATTCGAGTTGAGGGCCAGAGAGGAGGCATGTAGAATTCTCCCACGATTTTAGGGGGTCCTGTTAGAATTATTTGTGAGTTTTAATTAGTTAACTTAAGAAATTGAGTTAAAATCAGTTTAAATAGTTCTAACTGAGTGATGAGCAAGTGAGAGGTCCATTGAATTAAATATGATTTTTATCACAAGTAGGGATCAATCAATTAACTTATAATTCGCTATAAATAGTTGTTGCATGTCATTTCTAAGGAAGGCCCAATTGAGACTGAGGTTAAAGGGATGATAACTATAAGTTGTATAATTATAAAACTATATAGGTCAATTATAGAGTCATGTGGAAGCCTATGATGCATTGCGAAATAAATTCCAAGGAATTTCCTATTTAATGGGCAAAAATTCCTCCAGGAATGCGTGAGAAAGGCTAGAAGAGCAGAGGTTGAGAATTGGTTAAGTACTTGATAGATTTTTCCTAGATTGGAGTGAGACAATTGGCAGAGTGCAGGAGTTTCTCGGTGAGAGAAAAGAATTGTATTGCTTCATAGTCTTGAATTTATACAATAGAAAAATAACAAGGTTTTAGGCATTGTGCTTTCCCTAAATACATCTTGTGTTGTGCGATTGATTGATTCTTTCTCTTGTTATGTGATTGTGCGATTGTGTTTGTTTCTGCAAATTGTAGAAGGATTCAATATTTTGTTTTAGTACATTAAAATATCAAATTGAATCCCATTGTTATATTTTCTACATGGTATCAGAGTGCTAGGAATCATAATAGAAGAAAATAATTTTATTTTATTTTTTATTTTTTATTTTTTTTATGAACAGGTTCTAATTTACATATTTATTCTTCAAGACACAACAACAGATCAAGATGTATTTCAATGGCTTGAGACTCGAATATGCCCTTGAGGGAAATTCAAATTACATATCATGGAAGGACAGGATGGAGGGAGTGATCGAGGAAAACAGACTGAAGGCATTCATTGTTAGTGGTATTCCTCAGCCCGTAACAATAGATGCCCAACAACTTGATGCATGGAAGAAGAATGTAGCAAAGGCAAGAATGATCTTGTTAGAGGTAGTTCTAGATATTTTTATCTTGATTCTCCATGGGAAGGCAAATCCATATGCTACGTGGAAGGCCTTGACAAATATTTTTCAGAATAGAAACAACCACTGGAAGCTGGAACTGAAAGACAAGCTTAGGAAGATAAAGATGGAGAAGGGCGACACGATCCAAATATACTTGACTAAGTTCACTCAATGTCGATACGTGCTTGGAAGTGTTGGGATAACCATGCATTAGATGAATTGGTGAGCCTAGATCTTCTAGGCCTTCCCAAGAGATGGCATAGCTACCAAGACTCTATAATGAGAGGGAGAAGCTACCATATTAGGAGCGACTGTGGTCTAATTTGGTACAAGAAGAAATTCGACGGAGCACCAGAGATGGATCCTCATCAAAGAATGGTGATGAGGAGAACTGTGCCTTGGATGGAAAGGCGAAGAAAGGAAAATAGAAGGCGTACCATTCAAAATTAGAGTCCTACAAGGCAGGAAAAAAGTGAGACTCGTCAAAGGTAAAATGTTTCAACTGTCATTAGCATGGACACTATGCCACAAATTGTCTACAAAAGAAGAGCAACAAGAAGGATTCAAGAGGAGCATAAGGTGAAGCACTTGCTTCAAATTTAGAGCTGGATTTCACTCTCTTCGCATGCATGGTGTCGTCGGTGATGGGTTCTATATGGTACTTAGATAGTCATATGACCATAAATAAATAATTCATCAGTATCTTGGAGGATACAGATCTCCAGATGCACATCGAGATGGGTGATGATGGAAGGTATAAAGCTACCGGTGTAGGTACAGTTACCTTTCAAAGGGAGTTAGGTAATCCACTCACATTAAAATATGTCATGTATGTTCTTGGTTTAAAGAAGAATTTGGTTTATGTTGCTATGTTGGAATATCGTGGCTATGGCGTGATCGTCCATGAAGGAAAGGCATTCCTTCGTCATAAAGCCATGGGATTGGTAAACAATAATGGGGTTAGAGTAAATAACCTATTAAAATTGGATGTAGAAGATCACACAACATTGAGCACCAAAACAGAGAAGGTGGAGAGCCGAGACATCGGTGAGTTATGACATGGGAGGTTGGGTCATCTACAACACAACTCTTTGAAGATCATGCAACAGATTTCTACAGGACTTACAAAGGGTGCACTTGCGCAGAGAAATACATGCAAAGGGTGTACATTAGGGAAGTATACCCAAGCCATATTTCACAATAAGGAAAGCCGAGCCAAGCCAATCCTTGAGAGAGTTCACTCAGACGTGTGTGGACTGTTCTTGACAGCTTCCACAACAAATCACAAGTATTATGTGATTTTTGTTGAATATTTTTCAAGAAAGTGTTGGATTTTCTTCATGCATAAGAAAGATTAGATGTTGTCCAAGTTTTGTGGGTTCAAGGCACTTGTCAAGAAAGATACAGGGAAGAAAGAGAAGGCTTCGAGGAGCGAAAATGGTGGAGAATACATATGTAACAAATTCAATAACTTATGTGCCTCAGAAGGAATTCGAAGAGAATTGATAGCACCTCAAGCACACAACAGAATGGGGCTGTAGAAAGAAAGAAGAAAAACTGTTGTGGGAGCAGCACCAACTATGTTGCATGATCAAGTCCTAACATTGCATCTATGGGCGAAAACATGCAATACAATAGTATTTGTGTAGAATAAAAGTCCTCATTGGATACTTGGGATGAGTACACCAGAGGATGCTTTTTCAGATAAGAGACCAAACGTGTCATATTTTAAAATTTTTGGTTCATCTATTTATTGAAATGTAACCAAAGATGCAAGGAAGAAGTTAGAGCCAACAACATAGTAGGGGATATTTGTGGGGTACACTGATACACCTCACAACTATCGCGTGTACTTTCCAGCACACAGGATGATAGTGGCCAGAAGAGATTTGAAATTCGATGAAGACAAAGCCATGCGATTACCTTGAGAGGGAGCTCGAGTTGCATGAAGTGTAGGAGATCTTGGCTCCAAATGATGAACCTCAGGATGTGGAGCAGCCACAAGCAGAGGAGAAAAGAGTGATAGAAACCAATCATGCAGAGCAATCTACCAGAGATGGAAGGAAGCACACTAGAGAGGCTTCCTGATTATAGCTGGATGCAAGAGAGAATGTAGGAGCACCAACATCACAACGCAGGTAGAGAAGGTCCCCAGAGTGGTACACTAGATACATGGATATTCTGAGTGAAGGTATTGAGATAGAACCATCCTCTTTTGAGGAATCAGTGCAACAACCAGTGTGGGTTGATGCCATGGTTGAGAAGCATAAATCCATTATCAGAAACAGTGCATGGGAATTTGTCCCAAGACTAGCGGGGAAGTAAGTTGTAGGATCCAGGTGGGTATACAAGGTGAATCAGGCAGAAAATGGGAGTGTGGAGAAGCACCAAGCTAGATTTTTGGCCAAAGGATTCTCTCAAGTGGAGGGGATTGACTATGATGAGACATTTTCACTAGTCGCAAGGTACTCATCTATTAGATCCATCCTTGCACTCTCAACGCAGATGGGATGGAAGATACATCAAATGGATATAAATACAACCTTTCTCAATGGATTTATTGAGGAAAAGGTATAAATTGAGCAACCAGAAGGTTTTGAGACCTTAGACAGGGAGTCACATGTGTGAAAAATCAAGAGAGCACTGCATAGGCTGAAGCAAGCACCTTGTGCTTGGTACACTAAATTCAACAACTATTTCACCGAGTTGGGCTTCACCAAGAGTGAAGTAGATGCAAACCTATATCATATTGTGGTTGATGGTAAGATTTTGATTATTGTACTTTATGTCGAGTATATGATATTGACAAGTGATGAGCTACTCATAAAGCCTTGCAAAGAGGATCTTGTAAGAGAATTTGACATGAAGGACATGGGGCTCTTTCATTATTTCCTAGGATTGGAAATATGGCAAAGAGATGGGGAGCTAGTTTTATCTCAGGGCAAGTATGCCAAGGATATTATGAGGAAGTTCCAAACGGAGGGCAGTAAATCCATGGATAATCCTCTAGCATGAAACTGGAGGAAGGAGGATGCTACTTTGGGCGAATTAGTGGATGCTAATGTTTAAAGGAAGCTTGTGGTTTCACTCATGTATTTGGTGATACACAATTAAATAGATGAGCCAAGCTATGGTTAATCCTACCAAGTTCTTTTGGAAGGCAAGGAAGAATGTGTTGAGATATCTCAGAGGCACTACAAAGCATGGATTATGGTATAGACAGACAAAGGAAGTGAAGCTTCAAGGCTTCACTGATGCAGATTGGGCAGGGAGTCCATTTGATAGGAAGAGCACATCAGGGGGCATCTTCAGCATAGGATCAATAAAAATTTCCTAGTACATCAGGAAACAGAGATTAGTTGCACTTAGTTTAGTAGAGGCAGCGTACATGGCAGCCAGTCAGGAAACATGCGAGGCCATTTGGATGAGGAAGATACTTGTTGGTTTGTTTGGTCGTCACATGGATCTGGCAGTGATACATTGTGATAATCAAAGTTGCATCAAACTCTTGGTTAATCTAGTATTCCATGATAGTTCCAAGTATATTGATATTCGGTATCGCCATCTCAGAGATCGTGTTTAGAGGTGGATTATGTCATTAGAGTACATTCCCACGGAGGAGCAGGATGCAAACATCTTGACGAAGGCGCTGGAAAGAAGCAAATTTGAATTCCACAGAGAGAATATCAGGGTAGCAGATAATCCCTTTCTTGTTGAGAGGGAGTGTTGAAATGGCACCTAAGGGGGGCTTCTGATTTAATTTTCCCTTAATTAAATTGGAAGAGAAATTGTAATTTCATCTCATGACAACTTGTATTAGTTAACTAAGTCAAAATGTATGAGTTAGCTTAGGAAATTCGAGTTGAGGGTTAGAGAGGAGGCATGTAGAGTTATCCCATGATTTTAGGAGGTCCAGTTACAATTATTTGTGAGTTGTAATTAGTTAACTCAAGAAATTGAGTTAAAATCAATTTAACTAGTTCTAATTGAGTGATGAGCTAGTGAGAGGTCTAGTGAATTAAATTTGATTTAATTCACAAGTAGTGATCAATTAGTTAACTGATAATTCACTATAAATAGTTGTTGCATGTCATTTCTAAGGAAGGCCAAGTTAGGACTGAGGTTAAAGGGATGATAACTATCAGTTGTATAATTAGAAAATTGTACAGGTCAGTTATAGAGTCATGTGGAAGCCTATGATTCATTGTGCAATCAATTCCATGGAATTTCCTATTTAATAGGGCGAAAATTCCTCTAGGAATGCGTGAGCAAGGCTGGCTGAGCAGAGGCTGAGAATTGGTTAAGTAATTGGCTGATTTTTCCCGGATCAGAGTGAGACAATTGGCATAGTGCATGATTTTCTCAGTGAGAGAAAATCATTGTATTGTTTCATGGTCTTGACTTTATACAATATATAGATATCGAGGTTTTAGGTAGTGTTCTTTCCCCAAATACATCTTGTGTTGTTGATTGATTCATTCTTTCTCTTACTTGTTATGTGTTTGTGCGATTGTGTTTTGTTTCTGCAAATTGTAGAAGGATTCAGTGTTTTGTTTTAGTACATTACAAGATCAGATTGAATCTCGTTGTTAGATTTTCTACAAAAAATTATAAATAAAATGATAAAATTTACAATTTTTTCATGGAGTTATTATACCTCATTGATAGAATGGAGTCGACAATGGAGGGAGATAAAATGATAAATAATAAGTTTGGGTATATTGTTGATTGGGAAAAGAATTCAATCTTCAAAATGCTGTGAAATTCTCAAATAAAGACAAAACACTTATGATTGTTTCATTAAACCAAAGGGATTCAAAATATAAACAAATTAAAGAATGGTTTGAAGATGCAATTAAGATTTGTGTCTCTATTTGGGATTCAAGATTGGATATAGCATATGAATTCAATATGCCTCACCCAAAACCTATTAGGGAAGAAATTTCATTGACACTCAATCAACAAGAAGTTGAAGATCAAAGGGCATCAAATGAAAACAAGATAAGGGAAATTGATACATGGAATGAACAAACTTTTCAAAATTTCCCGCAACTTCCTCTTGAGAAAATGAAATTAATCTCTAAGTTTTCAATGAGATATAACCACAAAAAGAGGTATATTGAAAATTTGTTAACCACTTATTAGTTCAATATTGATAATTTTGTGCCAAACTATCTTCAATAGATTCCTAATAAATATTTGGAATGGTCTACGTACATCCAAAAGAATGCGCCTAAAAAGATGCTAGTCGAATCAACTTCAGCTCTTCAAACTCATGAAGAAGATTGAAACGACCCACCCAGTTCTAAGGAATAATATATTTTAATTAGATAAGATTTATTTATTATTATTATTAAATTTAATATTGAAAATATTTTAAGATTTTCTATCTTTAGCTGAAATCAAATCTTATCTCATTTAATTTTCTTATTTAAACAACCCATTACATTGGAGTATGGATTGGAAACTGTTGAAACCTAAGACTTTGATTATGTAATCAAGTACTTTGTTATTCAAATTTTGAAGACCATTTTAGATTTTGATAAGTTTTTGGAGTTATGATCTTGATATCTTGTGATCTATTTAATTACTTAATATACACTTATGGTAATTTTCTTTCTCATTCATTTACATATCAAGTTTCGTGGAATATTAGGATGTGTTAGCGATTATTTCTTTTGAAATGATTTAGCATATATTATTGTCAAATTTACTTATCTCATATTTCTTATCCTTTCTTTATCCATTGACATTAATTTCTGATATTCATAATATAGTTGTATGGTTTTCTCTCGTTTTCAAGATAGTTTTCTTTCTGTTATTTAATTTCAGTTAAATTGCATGCAATACAAATACAACATCTTAAAAAATATAAGCTGATTGTTCATAAGATTTTGGAAAAGAGCCCAAAAACTATTATGTGTGGCTAACTAGACCCATATTCCAGTTAAATTCTAACATTCATAGTATTTTTATTAATATTGTGCTTGAGTGATTCCCCATTGCCCCACCACTCCTGCTATTAAATTATTTAGACAATTTTAACACACACACAACAATTTGTTTAATTTTTGTAGTTAAATGTAAATATTAACTTATGTCATATATTTTCCCTAATTTAATTTTAATTTTAGCATTCATTTAGTTTACTTTTAGAGTAGAATAGGAAACTAAGCCTTTGTTCCAAAGAGTATACAACTAAACCAAATGAATAGGGATCTAATTGGGATCTTGATCGGGCCAATACCAATCGTTGCAACTAGGAACTTTTTCCTCCTATCAACACAACTGAAGAAGCAACCAAGGAGGCTGTGTGGCTCATGAAAATTCTTGAATATTTGTAGGAGAAACAAGTAAAATCTACCTTTTTGATTGACAATACTTCTGCAATTAAATTGGCCAAGAATACTAAATTCCATGATCAAACCAAACATATAAATACAAAGCATCATTTGATTCAACATCATGTAGAGGCCGAGACTATTCACTTACAACATTGTTCCATAAGTGAGAAAATTGCAGACATCTTCAACAAAGCACTTGGAAGAGAAAAGTTTGAAATATTTAGAACGATGCTTGGAATCATATACACCCTTCAAATCAAGGGGGGGAATGTTAAACACCTAGTCCTTTGGTATTGGGTATAATAAGTAAATATGTAAATAATAAAATGGGGTAATCTGTAGAGACCTTGGAATAAGAATCCCAAAGATCACTCTGATGTATGTATAAATTCACGTACAGTTTAATAGAGCTCAAATGGGCAGTCCAACACTTTTACCTTGGCTTGACAAGAAGAAAAAGCTAAAGTATAAAGATTCATTAGTTACCTGCCTCCATCATATAGAGAAAAGATAAAATTTGATAATCCAAAGACAATGGATGAAACTATTAGGAAAGAAACACTGTGCTATTTTTAGGCAAAACAAAGGGGTGAAAATATTAAACATGGAAACATAAGAAAAATGACAAATTTGCACCAATAAACAAGAATTTTAAACCCGCCTTTTCAAAATTTTCTTCCAAAATATTCCACAACAATAACAATAAAAATAATAGTAATTAGCAAAGGTTTTCAAACTTCAAAGAGAAGTTACATCAACAAATGGAGAGGGTAAGAAAAAATTATTTTCAGTAAGGGAAACTTTGAAGTTTTGGGGTGTGAAGAGATACATTTTCTTCATAATTTCCCACATAGTAATAGGCTGGACAAATAACACATCATGTTCAAGAAGCTTCTATAGTCAGCAATGTTGTTGGAAACATCCCTACAATTAGTGCAACTTATATGATTGACAAACATATTATCAATCCACCTTGGTTGAGATAGAAGATATAATAGAAAACATGTCTTTATCAGTATTAATTGATTTGGGCTCTAGTTTAAGTTAAATATCCCTTGATAGAGTGGAAAATTGTAGCCTAAAACAAACAAAAATTAAAACCCATGGATGGTAAAATTAGCTACAGGCAAAAAAAGAAGAGTCACTGCATCGGTAAAAAATTGCTCTTTGGATTTGAAGAGTTTACTTGTGAAAATAAATTAAAATATTTCGCCATTAGGGTCATATGACATGTTGATAGGAATGGACTAGTTAGAAGCTTGCCAGGAAATAATTAATTTGTTAGAAAAAATGTTTGTTTGCTTTGATAACCAAAGAAAAGACGAGAAAATTTAGGGAATACCTAAGCTTATATTAGTAAGACATATTTTAGCACTGCAACTCAAAACGTGTGCAAGAAAGGGGTGTCAAGTATATGTTGTACAATTGGAACATGTTGAAAAAAAGAATAAACAAAATTCTACTCTAGAACATTTTCAAGTACTTTTGAGGATTTCAAAGATGTTTTTCTTGAAGAAATACCATAATTTCCACCAAAAAAAGACATAGATTTTAATATTGATCTAATTCCTAGAGCTACACCTATTTCAAGATCCCCTTATAGAATGAGTGTTTCAGAATTGACAAAATTGGAAATGAAATTACAAGAACTTTAGGATAAAAATTACATTAGACCAAGTTTGTCTCCATGGGGAGCCCTAATGCTATTTGTAAAGAAAAAAATGGAACTTTCAAAATGTACATTGATTATATAAAATTGAATAGGATGATCATAAAAAAACAAGTATCCACTACCATGAATAGATGATTTGTTTGATCAAGTTCAAGGAGCAAAAGTATTTCCAAAACTAGATCTTAGATCACAGTATCATCAAGTTAGAGTTAAGGAAACAGACATTTGTAAAATAAATTTTAGAACTTGTTATGGACACTACTATTTCGTAGTGATTCCTTTCAAATTCACCAATGCCCCGAATACCTTCATGTGGCTTATGAACAATATATTTAGAAAATATTTGGATAAATTCATTCTAATATTTATTGATGATATTTTGATTTATATCTAAAACAAAGGAGGAACATGAACAAAATTTGAGAATAATACTATAGACCCTTAGGGAACATCAATTATATGCCAAGTTTAGCAAATGTGAGTTTTACAACTCAAAGATTCAATATTTAGGTCATGTAATATTAAAAAAAAGTTTAGCTGTAGATCCAAAGAAGATAAAAGAAATAGTTGAATGGCTAGATCCAAATGATGTAGCAGACATTGAATCATTATTGGGAATAAAAATGTATTATAGGCGGTTTCAAAAATAACATACCCAATTATCTCCTTACAAGCGAAAGGCACTAGAATTTCGTGGACACAACAATATCAAGGTAGTTTTGAAAAATTAAAACAATTACTAAAATTTGATCTTATATTGAAGATAGTTGATCCTAGTAAAGATGTTATAGTTTGCATTGATGCATTTAAAGAAGGTTTGCGTGGGGTTTTATTATAAGATAATTATGTAGTCAACTACGAATTTAGAAAAATAAAGGAACATGAGTGCAACTATGCCACTCAAGATTTAGAGTTAGCAGTGGTGGTGCATGCTCTAAGAATGTGGCAACACTATATTTTGGAGAGAAAATTTCTTTTGTTAACTGGCAGCATTAATGTGAAACATTTGTTTGAGCAAGGGCCACCTTAAATGCAAGACAAACCAAATATTTAGCTTTTCTCAATGAATTTGAATTTGGAAAAAGACATATTAAAGGAAAAGAAAACAAAATTGTAGATGCTTTAAGTAAAAGTGTAATAAGATTTGTGTAATTACAACCAACAATTATCAGACATATTTGATATGGAGAGTTAATGATGCATCAAAATAGGATGGAAAGTATTTCAAAATAGTTGAAAAGTTACAAAAAAACAATTTTCTAATAGAAAAATCAGAATAAAACATAAGCAAAGAAGAATTAACAAATTTCGAAAATTGAATCTATATTCCAATTGTAGAAGAATTAAAGAAAATTATTTTGGATGAGTTATATAAGAGGCAAGTTGTAGGAAATCTAGGGTATCAGGAATTAATATCAACACTTAGGAAAGAGTATTATTGGCCCAATATGAAAACATACATTGCATAATACTTAGCTAGATGTTTAAAATTTCGGCAAGTTAAAACCTCCCATCAACATCTAGATAATTTATTGCAACCTTTACCTATTCCAAAATGGAAATGGGAAGTTATTACAATGGATATTATAACTGGATTTCCTAAAACAAGGAAGAAACACGATTCAATTATGGTAGTAATGGATAAACTTAGTAAAGAAACACATTTTATACTTGTAAAATCAAATTTTAAAGTTGCAAATATTACTCAAATATTTATGAGATAATTTTTTATATTTCATGGCAAACCAAAGGTAGTGATTTCCAACAGAGGCCCAAAGTTTACCTCTAATTTTTGGAAGGATTTATTCACAGGTATGGAAACACAACTTAGTTTCAACACTACTTACCACCCGCAAACAGATGGTCAAACATAAAGGGTTAACCAAATACTTGAGGATACGTTAAGGATGTAATTTATGCATAAACCAAGTGGGAGGATTATTTACATCGGGTTGTGTTTGCTTATGATAATAGTTATCGTAACTCTTTAAAAATGAGTCCTTTTGAGGTATTATATGGTCAAAAATATAGAATTCCACTTCATTGGGATAGTCCCGTTGACAAAATGATGCTAGGGAAAAACATGTTGAAGGAGATGGAATCAATAGTTAAACATGTAAAACATAATTTGAAGGTGGATCATGATCAAAAAAAGAGTTATGCAAATATTCAACGTATAAAAAAATAATTAAAAGTGGGAGACCATGTATATATTAGAATAAAACCAAAGAAAATTTCTCCAAATTGGAAGCCAACTCTTAAAGGAATCCAATTCAAAATTTCATTTTTCTATTTCATCTTAAAGGATACTAACACAAATTTTCTAACGAAGGGTTTGAAAATGGAATTCATCAAACCTTGAAATTTAGAAGGTGCATTGGTAAGGCCAAAATGCAAGACTAAAAATTCATAATGACCCTCATGAGTTCTAAATGTTGTTTTCATAATGTCTTCATTCTTCATTCTAATTTGATGATATCATGAATGAAGATCCAACTTGGTGAAGTAAATTTCTCCATGTAATTCATCCAATAATTCATCAATGACAGTAATGGGAAATTTATCTTTAGTAGTGATATTGTTGAGCTCCCTATAATCCGAAGACATGCGCCATAATCCATCCTTCTTGTGAACCAATACTACTAGAGTAGATAAATAACTTTGACTAGGCTGGATTATACGAACTTCTAGCAATTCTTCAACCATATGTTCAATTTCACTCTTTTGGGCATATGGATATCTGTAAGGCCCGATGTTTGGAGGAACACTTCCTAGAATCAAATTAATAGCATGATCATGATCATGAATAGGTGGGAGGTCTTTGAGAGTCTCAAATAACTTGGAATGATCATCCAATACTTTTTGGATATCTGGAGAAATAGATGATTTCGATGCTTGAGCCTCTAGTGAGCATAATTGTGCCATTACACCCCGTTGTTATTTCTTTAGAAGCTTTGTCATGCCATTAGAGCTGATTATATTTCTTCGTTTCCCTGCGATACCCCTCAATTCAACTTCCTTTCCTTCTACAAAAAAATCCAAGAAAAGTTCTTGAAAATTAAAAGCTATCGTTCCCAAATATTATAACCATTGAAATCCTAGTACAACATCAACACCACCCATTGGAATGTTGGACACTGGGTTCAACTCTCCCTGTGTGTTTCGCGACATGGACTAACCACCTCTCGTGGATCCTAACTCTGGCGATTGTAGCGGAGACTAATGCCTGCGGGTTTTGGTCTCACGACAATCATGACTCCAACAAGTGGTATCAGAGCGAAAAGTCTCGAGTTCGAAACGCATGGGGGGTAGATTGTTGGACATTGGGTTCAACACTCCCCATGTGTTTCGCGACATGGAATAACCACCTCTCGTGGATCCTAACTCTGGCGATTGTAGAAGAGACTAATGCCTGCGGGTTTTGGTCTAACGACAATCATGACTTCAGCATGGAATGGAAAGAATTGGACTATTCAATACATATTCCCCCATGGTTAGCTTGATATTATGACACTTTCTAGAGAAATTTATGGTTCCTCCATTTTCAACCATCACTTGACACTCTGGTGCTGGATATAGGAAGAAATTCAATTCCTTGGCCATCTTACAATGAATAAAATTATGGGTACTACCCGAATAAATCAACACGATTACCTTTTTCTTCTTGATATGTCCTTATATCTTGAGAGTTTAAGGAGTGGTAATTCCTACCAATGCATTACAAGATATGTTCAGATTCATTTCTTATTTCTCTAGGGTTGGTTCGTGGTGTATATCCTCTTCTTTTGAAGTTTCTTGTTCCTTTTCTTTCTCTTCTTAAAAATCTATGTAAAATAATTACTTCTTAGCACACTTATGAGCTTCACTGTATTTGATATCACAACTGTAACAAAGCCCTTTTGCTCCTTTTTCTTCCAACTTTTGTGGTGTCAACCTTGTAGGTTGTGGAAGGCTAGGAGTAGCAACACTTCCATCTTTATAGTTGTGAGTGGTAGGCTTCCTTATTGCCATAATTTTGCTTTCAATTTTTCTTGCCAACCTGAATTCCTTCTCCATTGAATCATGTTCCCAAAGGCGAACCTCATGTTGGATGTTATCTTTTAAATTACATATGAAGAAATCAATCCTATGCTCCTCTAGGATATCATTTACCCTTATATTCGATTTTTGGAAGTCCTTAATGTGCTCCGCCATTGAATCTTTTTGTTTTAGATTTATCAATTGGATAAAGAAGGTGTTACTCTTTGTATCCTCATAATGTGCTATCATTTCCTTCGTAAAAAATGACCAAGTGACAAGTGGTTTACGAAAATAAAGCCATCGATACCATACAAAATGATTGGGTTCTAAATATAAAGTTGCAATGCGTACCTTTTGTGTGTGTTGCACATTATGGAGATCAAAATATTGCTCCATTTGTAGTATCCATGTTACCGGATCCTTGCCATCAAAATTCCTCATATCGATCTTTGGACTATGATGGGCATTCAATCCAATGTTAGAGTCTATGAAATCATGATTAACGTTTCTTTTATTCTCATCATGAGTTTCATCTAGTACCTTTTCGCCATTAGGAAGCATTTGTTGTAACAACTTTGTAAAACCTTCCTTGAAACCTTCCATATCTACTTTTAAACCATTCTTCAAACCTTCCATGTCTGATTTTAAACCATTCTTCAAATATTCCATGTTGCCTTTAATTTTTTATTCTATACCTTCTATCTTAGCTTCCATTTCATTTTTGGTTACTCTTTGTGAGAGCAAGAATTGTTGCACTTGGTCTCATATTTTATATATATAATGTTGCATTTCTTCCTCTTCATGCATCATAGTAGAGATTTACTTAATGGGTATAGAAATATTTTATTTTTTATTTTTTATTTTTATTTATTTTCATTTTATTTTAATTTTAATTTTTAATTTTTTATTTTTTATTTTTGTGAGGAGTATTAGAACCAATTACAAATATATATGCTTCAATATTCCTTTTAAATCACTTCAAACTATTTTTTCAAATAATCGTTATGCAAAAAAAACACACACACACACACACACACACACACACCTTTTTCTTTCTTTTTAGGAGCTCTATATTGAAACTGTTGTATCTCTGTGATTTCAGATCTCCAAGATCTGAAATTTGGTCTTATAGTATTCCTCTGAGTCTTTTTTCCAATGCCATAGGTCAAACATTATTTGGATTCTTCAAGGTAAAGTTATGCCAAATATCCCACGATGGCCCGATTATGGACTGATTCAGTAGAGTGAAGTTGTAAGGGGTTCCACTTGTCAATGTTTAAAATTCAGCTCTTAAATTGATATAGGTAAAGCTACAGTCCGTTCAAGTTTAGCCACTTTTTACATAATTCAAATCTGATGCCTGAAATGAAAGTTATGACAATTTTCCCTCGGTCACGTGTTTGAGACTAAATTTTGGAGCCTGCAAAAACCCTAACTTCCACAGATCATATCTCCGAAAATATAGCAAAAAAAGCTTTGAAATCAGAGCTTGAAGTTCACCAATATTTTGACTCCATGTGGTTTCAATTTAAGCTTTTGAAGCTTCGTAGAAAAAATTTATAACAAAAATTTCAAGATGGCCTGTTTTCTGAAGTGAAACCCTAGAATCCAAAGCTCTCATACCAAATGTTATGCAACTAGATCACAAAACAATAGAAATAATATATCAACGAATTAAAAAATATCCTCTTCGAGGAGGAAACCTCCTTTACATTACATAAATGAAAAATTATTGGATGATTCAAATAAAGAAACCTCCTTTCTATATATAGGAGTTTAAGGGGTCGCAATAAAATCAGAGCCTACATAACAATAATAATGTAAGGGCACAAAAATAACAATAGTGGGCTTCTATGTGGAAAAATAATAAATATATGGGGAATACATGGAAACAACAATAATAATACCGAGGCTACACTAAAAATAACAATAAGGGGCTACACTAGTATTATAGAGACCTAAAAACATAATTATTTATTTTTATACAAGGGATATTGTTCATAGGGTTTGGAGTTGGGGTCATCTCATTTGCTGTAAGTAAGACCTTTCTCACAAGGGTAGGAAAGGGCTAATAGTGTTTTAATTTTTTTTCTATATTTAGATGTAGAATATGTGAATGAAGATTATGTTACAAATGAACAACTATGATTTTGACATACACTATTTTATATGGTTCTTTTAGGTACTTGTATACATATCCGAGATAGCACCAAAAGCACCTTCAAGGAGGTATTGGGGTGGTAAATAAGGTAATATTTTCCCGTATTAGTAATTTTAGGAACATTTAGTTGGTATTGTGCTAGCATAGTTGTTTGGACTATTTGTTTCCTGGAGGCCTCTTGCATTTATGGGTACCTTGAATTATTTTTTGTTGGGGATAGTTTATGGAGATCCTATATGATTTTCCAAATAATAGGCATATATTGAAATATTTAGCTAGACATGCATAATTCCTTGTGCCCTTTGGGTTCTTAGACTCTTATTTATCCCAGAATCACTAAGATGGCTAGTCAGTTAGTAACACATTCAAGCTTGTACACTGAAGTGATGACACTTTTTGTAGGTGTCCTCCTTGTCATTGATTTACTATGATCGATCATTGTTACGATCTCATTTTTCACGACCATATACAGTCAAGAAAATATTGGTAATAAAAGTTTTGAAGATTCATTACATGCTTTCCGAGGCTCTGATGCCGGTGTTTCTCTAGGAGTAGTTGAAATCATGGTATTTTCCTACAACAAATGTGATCATTCAATTGTTTATACTTTTCCTTCTATCTGTATGCTTTCCCAATCTTGAATTAATTTCTCATGATTCATTTTCCTTTCCATTTCGTTTTCATAAGTGTGTATGTTTTTCTTGTTTCTCTCGGTTTTTTTGGCCTTTACAAATGGCCTGGGGTATTACATGATCCATAACACAAGACTTAATCCTTTTTTTTAATACTCGGACAATTATCTTCTAACTAATTAAAATTTTGTTGTGTTTCAAAGTATCATGGAGACGGGCAATCAATGAAGTAGCATCAAGATATCAATTTTTTTTAGTGTAGATATGCATTGCATTTTACCATGAGTCACATCTAGAATGTCATTTGATTTGGTAGATTTGTAAATATGCTTTGATAGGTGGAGGCATGTCTGTTACTCTGAAATGAGAATTATTTGTATTTTTCTATGATGATATTAGTGCATCTAAATTGGATATCACAGATTGGCATTAGAATGTTACTTTTGCAACAATTAAGTGGATTTAATGGTATCATGTTTTGTTTTCAAATATGAAGGTGAGTTCTCTCTGAGATAGGTTTATCCACATTGTTGTTGTTTATCAAGCTGTGGTCTTTTTGTTTCATACTAGCAGTTTGAAAAATTGTGTTGGATCAGTGAGTGTTTTAGGAACTTCTCATAGAAAAGGTTAATGCATGGAAAATAACATACCTTAAATTCAGGAAATATGTATATCAAACTCAAAAAGTTAATTTCAACATCTTTGGGTTCAATAGTGTTTGAACTTTGAATTAACTCTTTATCTTGAACATTTACAGGAATTTCATCTTCCAATGATGTATCATTTAGAATTGGTCCCATCTAGGTTTTGTCTTAGTCCCGTTAAGCTCCACTAATTTTTTAAGGCTATGATGAAAATTTAAGTTGTTTGTTTTCTATCCCGAGTATTATAATCATTGTTTTTTGTATTTGAGGGATGTTAAGCAATATATTGTACAATTGATCATGACTACAATTGTTGTATGAATCATGGATAAGTTGGACAATTTCTCCTCCACATGGCGATAAAATGGTTTGCAACTGACTATGATATGTTCATGAATTCTCAATCAAAATCGTTTACATGAAATTATGTTGATGTTAACAAGTCTCATATAGGGGCATGGCGTATGTGTCCTCCTTGTTAGTTTGTATTTTAATTGAAGGAAATTCTCTCCAATCCTTCTATAACACAATGCTATGCTCTGTTTAAATCTCTAGGAAGCTTTCCTATAAAATAATTCATATATTCAGTCTGCTTATTACATAGAATAGAACTAAAGCGAGATGTCTCATTAATACAATTTGAATATTGTTTAAAATTCCTTATTTTGTTGTGCGAGGGCTAAAAATATTTTCTTCTTGTTTTAGGCTCATTCTAGAGTAGATTCTCAACATAAAAATTCTTCACTATTTTGGCTTTAGTGAGTTTGATGGTATATTTTAGAATTCTAGTTGTTAGCATATTATATAATATGGGTTTGTAGTTGCTACCATCATCTTGTATGTCATAAATAATTAATATTATTGGCTAATGGTTTCATTACATATTTATATTTCTTCATTCTTGCTTGGTGTTGGGGCCATCCATGGATTGTTATGTATGAGGTAATGTGCCTTTTTAGATATTCGCTATGAGATCACTACTTCTTAGCACAACTTAATTATTGCATCATCTTTTTTTCATATTAATCTAATTCCATTAGATCACCATGTTTAACCAACATCTTTATGCAACAATTTAAACAATAGAAGCAATGGTTTATTTTGCATTGTCCTTTCCTACTACAAATACTCCCTGCTAATGTCTATGGTGTGGGTGATAGCGCAACTATTTTTTCAAATTGGTTGCCATCATCAACAATAACAATGATTATCAATTTACTTTTGCAGTGGAGCTCTGCAGGTAGGGCTTGAAAAATTTAAGTATAGTTCCTTTGAATGCTTTCCCAAACCATGGGCATGAGATCTTTATATCTGGGCTTCCCCTGATTACAATTTCCCTTAGGCCCTTCACATTATGAGAGTAGATCCTAAGAGTGAGTCTGCAACTATCATTGATTAGTATTGAATGAATGGGCTAGTCCTAAGGCCACCTTTTTTTTCATTTGGATTACAACTTATATGTTTGATTATTTACTTGCCTATTTTATTATTGAGCTACACATTTTTTTCTGCAGGAAAAATCATTATTTATGATATTTTATCTGCTTTGATCTTAGTCCTTATGGCACTTTGTGTGCTTGAAACAAAGGGGAAAACTCTCGAAAAGATCCAACCATCATTTAGATGAATTGAATACCTTGAAAGTTAATTATAGGGAAATGGAATGGTTTATGTATCCGACCCCATTTCATCCCTCGAGTGCTTCCAAGTGGAAATTACATCTTAATAAATTGCAAGTGTAAAAATATGATTTTTTTTTTCAAGAAATAAGTAAGGATATTATATTAATAATGACTAGATAATGGGACAAAACCATTAGAGTATCATTTTGAGATTTTTCCATAGAGATATACATTCATCCATGCAAACAACGTGCCAACTCTAGAGCTATAATTCAAAATTATACCAAAAACACTTCTATTAAGGACACAACAAAAAGAACCAAGAAGTAGAAAACATATGCGAGATAACATAGGTGCGAAGAGAGACCATACAAAATTACATAATTCCCATCCGTTAACTACAATCATTTCTAGGAGATTTGGCGAATCACGAATGACAATTTATTTTACTAGAAAACTACATTGGGACCATAGCCTATCGAGTCGAATTGAACATTTTTAGAGATAATATCTTCTAAAGTTGAGACCTCAGCGTTGAGAGTGCATACCTCCTCACACGAGTTGTTTATATAATGTTCCATATTACTCATATGACAAAGAAATTTAGCTTTTAGCTTATAATAGAATCTGGAAGGATTATCTCTGTTTTTGACCATCTCATCCTACCAAATATGATTCCTTTAAGAAAAATTATTAGTAGAAATTTATTGTGAAGCGTTACCTATGATAGTTTTTTGTTTTAGAATTTCTATGATTGCATTGTTCCCTTTTCTGTGAAGATCACTTTTTCAGTAGAGCTCCACTTAAAGGAAGAATTTGAAGGTGGGTAGTGAAGTCTATCTATTGAAAATTGAAAAGTGTGTAAGAATTGAATTAATAAATTTTCAACGAAAAAGCTCATTGTTGCAACTCCAACGATGGAAGGGTATCTATAATTTTGATGATATGATTTTGTGCTAATGATTTCACGTGAGACACACACTATAGACGATAACATACAAAGAGAGAAAGTGGAGAGCTTAATATGCAATAAGATTTCTACCAACTTCATGATGATATAAGGGGAAGAGCTTAACATGCAAATATATTTCTACAATAATCGTTGAAAATATGAAATACAATTACATGATAAGATTTGAGGAGCAAAAAAATGAAATATTTTCTTGGTAATTAATTGATTTCCAAATTTTTCATTAAGCAAAAATGATTTTACATGGTTTTACACTTCATATTTAGAGGCAAAGATTTAATAATATGCAAAGATATTTTTACACTATTTTTAAAATACAATTTTAATTAATGATTAAACATGAGAAACAAAACGAACAAAGGTACCAAACTATTCATTAAGGATAAATAATTTCAATTGTTGACACAAATTAATGAAAATTCCAATACATACAATATGTCAATTGTCATAAGACAAAATAATGAAGAATTCCAATACATACAAGATGTTAATGATCATTATAGTGTTGAAATTGACAACAAGAAACATTGAAAATGGAAACCATAAATGGAATCTAGAAAATGGCACCCAAAAATGGTACCATATGAGGTTTCTGATTTAATTTTCCCTTAATTAAATTGGAAGAAAAATTGTAATTTCATCTCATGACAACTTGTATTAGTTAACTGAGTCAGGAAGACTTAGTTAGCGTAGGAAATTCGAGTTAGAGGTCAAAGAGGATGCATGTAGAGGATTTTCCTATTTTTAGGGGGTCTAATTACAATTATTTTTGAGTTGTAATTAGTTAACTCAATTATTTGAGTTAAAATCAGTTTAACTAGTTCTAACAGATAGATGAGCCAGTGATAGGTCTAGTGAATTAAATCTGATTTAATTCACAAGTAGTGATCAATTAGTTAACTGATAATTTTCTATAAATAGCTATTGCATGTCGGTTCTAAGGAATACCCAGTTGAGACTGAGGTTAAAGGGAGGATATCTATCAGTTGTACTATTAGAAAATTGTACAAGTCATGCATAAGGTCATCGGGAAGGCCTTGAAGGATTGCACAATCATTAATTGGTATTTTCCTTATTAATAGGGTCTCAATTATCCCAAGAATGCGTAAGCAAGGAAGATGCAAGAAAAAGGTTAGATACTTGATTGTTGGACATGGTACCCCTAGGTCGAAGATTTTTAGAAAGACTCCGCGATTTGAGGAGCAGAGTGCACAACACGCAGATGTAATAGTCTTAGGGGTTTTGGGGCCGGTAAAATCTCCTTATTTTGTAAAGGGATGAGAATGTTTTGTATACTTAGAGCTCCGCCCATGGTTTTTGGACCATGGTATTGTAAAATAGGTAGTTATATAAGGAGTTTGGAAGTAAGAGGTTAAAAAATCATGAATAAATCATAGAATGAATTTGGATGTAAGGTTATATTGAGTCTATATTCTGTGTTTTGTGCGAAAGGAAGGCTCCTGCAGCTGAGTGCACAGAGACCTTAGAAAGCTTGTAGCTGAGTGCGCGAAGACCTTAGAAAGCTTGCAGCTGAGTGGGCGAAGACCTTAGAAAGCATGCAACTGAGTGCACATGGCGGAAAGTGTTAGATCTGAAGTAATAAAAGAAGACTTGAAGACAACTATGTGTCCTTTACTTATGTGTTTTTCTTTATCTGTTCTCTTGATGTTATCTGTGCCAAATTATGGTTTTTATATATATTTTCATCGCGAAGTCTGGAATATATTTTGTTATGTTGATTAATGCATGTTCAAGCAGGATCACACAGTCTGAAATCTAGTTAACTATAATTATTGAACAAAGACTGCGTAGTTAGCAAGTTTGTTCTGCGAAGCTCTGATAAGTGTTAAAGAGAAGACAAGCCCTAAAGCCACACTCCATAGTCCCTGTGGATGCAGAAACCTGGTTTTAACATCCCCTAATATTGCCTTGGTTGAGACTTCGGTTTGCAAAATAGATCGTTGCCGAAAGGGCTGATAATAGTGGGTTTTGTTAGTTCACGCAGCCATATCTGAACCTAGGTCTAGGCCCCATCAAGCCAACAAATGGTTCCGTTTCTGGGACAGGGATCTGATTGAGGGATATGTGGATGTGGCGTCTGTCCAGAAAAGAGATTCAAGACTGGGTAGATCTGAAAGAGTGTGAATTTGTAGTGCAAGAAAATAGAAATATGCGTCTATCAACTTAATAGTGGTTAAAAAAGTATATCTTCACAGATCAACATGAGATATTTTTCTTGCCATTCGCTAAAGAGTTGATGAGTGGCTATCTACATTAGCTGAGAATATGGCCCATTTCAACAATAAGCCAACTTCGTGGAACCCAAAGCTGATTAAGTGACTCAAGGAGACAAACAAAAATATCTCAAGGGTTGTCGACTATTGGATCGATAGTATCCTTGGAGGATTTATTACTGAGTTTGTGATTGATACATCTATGTCCTACAACGAAGTCAAGCACAAATTTTCAAAGGCTTGTGAGGTAAGTACTTAACCTCATTGAAGCTTTGGATTAAGATGCTATTATGTGAAAAGGGTGTGTTACGAATGCAATCATATTGATGTTTGGAGAAATAAAGACCAAAACTACGCGATATAGTAAGAGATTTAGGGTAGATCACAATAATTATATTGAGTCTAAGTACGGTCCATTGTTTTGGTTTGAAAGCGAAGAAGGAGAAAGCAACCCTGCGACCCCTAGAAGTGCGTCGATAGAATTTTGAGATCATAAGAACGCTGCTGGGATTCCCCAACCCTCTACTCCCATCACAACCCATCCCCATATTATTCCTCCACCTACACCTCCACCTCCCCCATTTAACATGGATCACGTAGTGAAGATGCCTGTTTTCAAGGGATCATATGACCCCGAGCAATTTTGGTTTGTTGCAGAAGCAGTGTGGAGATTGCTAAACATCATTGATGAGAATATGAATAAATCACAACTGGTCATAGCGTTGTAGGATAGAACCTTGTATTGGTATATGAAGTACTCCGCGACGAACCAGAATGCCACATTGGATGAGACAAAGAGTGCACTAAATGCTGAATTTACAAAGCCGAAATCACAGTCAAAATGTATTACAGAGATCAAAGAGATCAAGCAATTAATCACTGAAACTGTGTGGGAAGTAGATCAAAGGTTTAAGACACTGCTAATTCAAGTCAGATTTTAGATCCCCGATGAACAACATAAGGAATGGTTTATAGTTGCGCTATTGCCACATCTTATATTGCCATTATTGTAGCGAAATATCGAAACCCAAGAGGAAGGATTGGAGATTGCAATGAAACTAGAAGCTTTGTCGGTAGAGGAAACCAATATATGGGTTCAACAGATCCAGAACTAGTTGGCAAGCTTACATATGAAACTCCAAGACCTAAAGAAGGGAAAAGAGGTTCGGTCTCACATGCGCTCAGTAGTTTGGTGCATAAAGTGAAAAGCAGAGGGCCACCATAAGGATCAATGTCTTGTCTATAAAGAGTACATGGGTAGTGGGATTCCAAGTCCATTGAAGCCTAGAACAAGTGCTAGGACGAGTGTGGGACTAGATGTCTAGTGTATCCTATGTCAGGTTGTATGCCAACACCCCAAAGACTATTATCATTTGTTGTAAAAGTTTATCCAGTCGCCGAAGCAATTGTTCTGTAAATTCTATAGCTTAGTGGGACAAGAAAAAAAGAAATATCGGAGCTATGATTAAATGATGCAGCGGAGTCCTGGGCGTACATAATCCAAGTCGAAGGACACGAAGATCCAGGATTTCCAACAACGCGTGAAGGTTTCCTAGGCTGAGGGCGTTGCTGAGGAGGAGGCGTTGGACGAGGTCGTAGACAAATCATATTTTATAATTGCGGTTAACCTTGATATTTCACCAGGGATTTTCAGAATCCCGCTGTAGTATCTTGTAAGTGTTGTCGGGCAATTGATCATGAAATAGAAGATTGTCCTACATTATTGGCTAAAATGCAGGAAAATCGCAATCAACAGCCTGCCCAGAACATACAAATGATGAGAGATGAATCACATGAAGAATATCTGAGTGTCAACATAGTGGCACAAAGTGGTATAAATACTGGAGAAGACAAAGTGAAAGTAAAGAAGCATATGGAGGATACATGGGTTTGGAAATATGGAGAAAATAATAATGGGTTCGATGTAAAGTGCGAAAGAGAAACCTTCATGGAAGCAAAGAAGAATTTTATGAGTCCTGGAGCTTTGACATCCACAACACAGAGACAACTGATTCCGCAGAAGAGTAGGCCCAAGGAGATTACTGAAACAAAGGAAGTTGATCCATCCATTCTAAAGTCATTTTTGCAGACATGTATGAAGTTGTCAAGGGATCAAAAAGCTGTGGATGGATTGCATGAGCTAATTGACAACTGCGCTGAAAAAGAAGAGCCACAATATCAACAACGCGCCATGAACAAGGTATACCGAAATAAGAAGAGAACCGATAGAGAAATGCAGTTAACTGCGCAGATAGGCTATTATGAAATCGACCAAGTCATTCTTGATCTAGGATTATATGTAATTTTTTTTCCAAAGCAATCATGGGAATGGATGGGAAGACCAAAGATGTAGTGGTCACCAATTTAGGTAAGAATGGCCAATCAACAGAAAATTATTCCTATGGGACGATTGGATGGCGTTGAAGTAGACATTGATGGTGTAAGTGTGTTATCAGACTTCAAAGTGATTGAGATTGTTGATGATAGCAATATGTATCCTGATTTGCTAGGAATCAATCAAGCTTATGATATGGAGGCAATAATTATTCTAAAGAACAAGAAGATGGTGTTTGAAAAGAATGGCACCAGGGTTGTTGCCCCTTTGGACCCCTTCGAAGGCACGTGATATTCAGAACCAATACAAAATGAAATGGTGATATTGACAACATCTATAATATCACTGTGCAGGATGAAGATTGGATCAATCTCACCGCTGATGGAAGGATTAGTTAGGAGTGTGATATCTCTTGTGTTTCAGAGTCAGATGAATAGTTGAAGAATTGGAAGAACCGATTGCATGAAGTGTCCACTAAGCGATGTAATAGAATTACGAGATCACTTCGTTGCATCACGTTAGAGCTGAGTGAATTGTCTTATTATGATGTCACTGGGGATATGTTGAGGCCTCAGAATTCACTACCACAACATCGGGGAAAACCACCTGGTCCAGACCTTAAAGCAGCTCCTTTTCCGTTTGGTGTAGTGGCTCCGACTGGGGATAGTGGGACCGGTTTCCCAATAAGGAATGATTTTGGGGTGTGTTTTGAATATACAACATGCAAATGGAAAATGATTCTAATCTATCACATGCATCTATTTAATACTATCTATTCTGCTATATACCTGGGGTGTTTCTTCCTTTATGCGATCTAAAAAGATATCCCTCAACTATTAGTAATGTAGATTATTTAACAATTGAAAGAGATAAAAATTATGAAAGATGATTCTTCTAACAAAATAGTTTGATTAGAAGAATTATGAAAAATATATCGCATTCATATGTGTGATTATATATTAGATAAGAAATCATAGACAAATATTAGTACATAAGTGCATTTAATATTCATCTATAATGACGTCTCAAATATATAATGCAATAAAAAATGACTGTCAATCTAGAAAGTAAGACTTAATACAAGTAAATAGAAGTACCATATGTACAAAGTTCTACTCATGTAAACTGATAGTAGATATCTGCTCCTCTTCACTTTAAAGCAATTTAAAGAGTACAGTTGTGCAACATCAGTTAAACAGCTTCAAATGTCAAAACATAACAGACTATGTTCCATTAATTCATCAAAGCATTCACAAACTTACAAAAGTGCATTCTTTGAGAATGTTTTTGACAAATTTCTGGACCCTTCTCTAAATGCATGAGAGGGGTTTAAATACTAAACTAACTATGTTTTAAAAATAGATTATTACATAAAAATAGAGGAGGTTTCAAACAACCATCATCGTAAGACAAACTTTAACAACAATCTAAGAAAATAAAGTAACAATATGATTATGAATTCTGATCTTTCATTTGGATTTGATCCCAAAGTCGACAAATATCTAGCATGGGTTTGAGCTGAGCTGGCTGCGAAATCCTTAATCTGACCTATCCCTTTAATATCGCATTTGAGAGTGCCGGCTGCGATATTTTTGTCGAATCTAAGATTGCAGGGTCTGGTATTGATGATAAGGTTTGATTAGAAAATTACAATAATTTTCTTGATCAAACTTATTTAATTTTTTAATCGTTTCATCCTACGTTTCTGCCTTTTGTTTCCACTGTGTTTCCAGTTGTTTGACTTTTGAGAGCACTTCAGATGTGCACTCTTTGATAAGTTCTACTTTCACAGGCTGCTCACACATAGATTCAGTAATTTCCTTTGATAATCTTAATGCTTTCGCTACTGCTTTCTCTGCTTGCTTTATCTGTGCTTCCCAATCTTTGAATATGATTTCCTTGTGGAACTTATCTACCTAGGGTAGATCAACTTTCTTGCTTGAGTCTGATACTTGCCATTGAATGTGTTCATTGATTCTCTTCTTGATCTTCCCACATTCAAGTTTCTGGATGGCTACCTGTTGGATCAATATTTCACTTGAGTCACAATTAGAGCTAGTGATCCAATGCTTCTTGTTGTTGCTTTAACTTAGAATTCACATCCAATGCTTCCTTTATGAACTGCTCTAACTATGGCTGGCTTTGTAATCTATTCATTGCTACTCCAGCTGTGCTTGCTTCTCAGTGATTTGTACTTGATGGTGCAAATAAAGAATTTTGAAATCCTTCTGAAATTGGGACATTTTCAATTCTATTTGCTTGCTAGAGTTAGAATTTTCTTGCTGTAACAGCCTCTCTAATTCTTGTATTCTATTCTTGGTGTGAGTTTTTAGGAGAAATGGCCTGAAATTATTTATAGCCTTAAAGACAACAAATGCTTTCTTCTTGACAGATGAATAATTTAGTTCCGCACCTTGTAAATTGGAACTAAAAAATGATATTGGTGCTTCAATTTGTTGGTCATTAAGCTGTGTTAAAAAAACATCGTGTGATGTATCTGATGAAAAAGTATATAAAGTAAAAGGATTAAGAAAATTGGGGGTAGTCAGGAATGGATAATTGACAATGGATTGTTTGATTAAATAAAATGCTTCTCTTTCATTATGTCCCGATTTAAAGAGTGATTTTTTCTTAATCATGTTTTGTAATGGTAAAACTATTTGTGAAAAGTCAGGGGCAAACCTTTTTACAAAATTAATTTTCCTAAGAAACGACTGCATAGCTTTCTTGTTATGAGGGAAAGGATTCTTTTAATCTCTTCAATTATTTCAAGATCAATATAGATACCTCTTTTTGACACGATGAATCCTAAAATTTTTCCTTCATCTAATGCAAAAAATGATTTCTTTGGGTTTAATGAGATGCCATACCTTTTACATCCCTCAAAGTTTTGTTTTAGGTCATTCACATGATTGGTTACTTGTTTAGAAAAGACTGTAATGTCATCTAAATAAATAATCACTGATTTATTTATGATCCCCCTAAAAGTTATGTCCATAGCTCTCTAAAAAGTAGTACCTGCATTAATTAATCCAAATGACATCTTTTGATAGGCATGCATTCCCCACTTAGTCCTGAATGTAGTCTTTAATATGTCATCTGGATGTACGAGAATTTCGTCATATCCCGAGAATCCATCTAGAAAGGACATAGTTTCAGAACCAACTACTGTTTGCAGTACTATTTCCATGGTTGGTAATGGAAATTTGTCCTGTTGACATGCTTTGTTTAAGTTTCTAAAATCAATACAAATTCTAATATCGCCATTTTTCTTCCTGACAGGTACCAAATTTGAAACCCATTTAGAATGCCTAATTGGAAAGATGATATTTTCTTTGAGGAGTTTGTTTAGTTCTATTTTGATTTGATTTTCAAGATTTGGGTGAATCTTCCTCAATTTTTGTTGTATAGGTTTCTCATCTGAAATCATAGGAATTGTGTGTTGAATCACAAAAGTATCATATGTTTTGAGATCAGTATAATCCCAAGAAAAAATAGTTTTGTACATTCTAAATAGTTTAATAAATGATTATCTTTCTTCGGAAGATAGACCAAGACCTATATTGACATTTTGAGGTTTTTTGACAGTTCCTAGATTTAATAACTAAAATATTAAGGTAGAGCATTGAGTTTTTGAGTTAGTAACTCTTTTAAATCTATCTTTCAGATCATATAGTTCTTCTAACTTGACAACAAACTTAGGAATTGGATTTTCATCTTGTTCTTCCTTAATCTGAATGTCATGTTCATTTTCATCCAAAATTTGACTATCATAAGATCCTTCAGATGTTAAGAAATCTATGATATCTGAATCATTATTGAATACTCTCCAATTGGTAATATTGTTAGGAACAGATGGTCTAAAAATTAATTCAATGGAAAATCTATCGGGACTAAACCCTTGAGATGGAATTAACTTTGACGCTACATTAGCTAGTAGATTTGCACTAGCATTCTACATTCTAGGCATAGAAGAAATATTGAAGGCTAAGAAATGAATGGTTAATTCTTGTACTAATGATTGGTAATGCTTTAAATGTCCAGAATTACAATGAATAGTATTTCTTACCTGTATAACAATGATTTCCAAATCTCCTAAGACTTTAAGATATTTGATATTAAGATCAATGGCTTTGTACAAACCTTGGACTAATGCTTCATATTCAGCTATATTTTTTGTGCAATTGAATTCGAGTCTCAAGGCTAACATGGTTTTTTCTCCTTCTGGGCTTATTGAAATACAGCCAGTGCCTGCACCATCTTCAGATTTAGAACCATAAAAAAGAGAGAGTCCAAAATAAAGAATTAAATACTGGTTTATCTACAAATTTTTTACATTTTGAAATGTCTGACTAGGAAAAATTCTCAATCTGGGAAATAACTGCATTATCGAAAAAAGGTGATGGTTGAGCTTTGAAATTTCCCAAAAATGATTCTGCTGAGTAGTTTCCACTAATGTTATTATTGAATGCTATTGGCTTTTTTATTCCTTTAAGATTGGTGACTGTATGTTTCATGAAATTTTCACAGTCTACCCAGATTTGATTTGGCTTTCCATTGTATGGTAGCCACATATGTGACCAGTCTGTTGTAAAATATCCATGAAGTTTTTCAAACGAGTCTTTGCTTAATACTAAACCGTAAAACTCAGGAATATCAACCACCAATATATTGATTATTTGAGCGACCTTGGGATTTGATGACAATCTGATAGAAGCCGAATTTATTTCTCCTACAACCTCTACTCTAGTTCTATCAAGTTGTACTATATGAACTGGAGAACTCTAAGGAGTTATGTTCAACTTAGCACAAACTGATTTTGGCATTATATTAGAGGAAGCCTTTGAGTCTATTAAACAATTATGAACATTTTTATTATATATCTCATAGGTTAAGAGAAATTGAGGAGTATGAGAGATGGATCGATCACCTATCATAATAAAGTCTGTAGCATCTATTTTAGTTGAAGGAGAAGGTGGCTTACCCATTTCATTAGCAACTTGCACTACTAATGGAGCAGGTAAGGCTGAAGCAAGAACTGCTTCAAGTCTCTAAGTAAGATTTTATGTTGCTTCTTTAATTTAGTAAGCTCATGAATTGAAATGTTGGCCCTGATTTTCTTCATATCTTCAACTACATTATACTCAATAGTGTCTGAGACTACCATTGTCTTAGATGCAGGTGGAGTATCTAAAGTAACATGACTTGTTTATGTAGACTTTTTGCTTATTGTTTTATCCTTAACAGGCATTAAATTATTATGTTGTTGACTTGGCTGCGTTGCTTCAGTAGTCTTTTTTCTTCTTGTACTCATAGGTAAAGCTTCATGTTGTTCTTCATTTGGTAGGATGAAATCCCACATTCCATTTAGTTCAACTTCTTCCTCTTCATCATCTTCTTCTTCCTCTGTTTGCTCTTTATCTGTATCTTAATCAAACTTAGCATTAGATATGATATTTGGTGGTTGAGTATTAGATGACTGACCTTTCTTGAAGTTTCTGAAAGTATTATAGCTAATTTTCAGCAACTTGTTTCTTGATATCTGCCATCTCATTTTTCATAGTCTTTAAAACTTTCTGAAGACCTTCTACATCAAAAGGGTCTTTAGATGGATTCTTTTTAGAATCATCTTTGAAAGATACCTTCTTTCTTCTTGAGAATTTTTTTTCTCAAGAGCGGTTATGCATTTCTCTACAGATAGAGATTCCTTCATGTTTTCTGCAAGTGTCGGCAGTTTTTCTCTATCAACAAAAATGGCTAAATAGGATGGAAGTGAGGAAATATACCACTCAATTTGAACTTATATGTCAGGAACTGATGTAGCAGGAATTTTATTGAGAAATTTATTAAATCTTGAATTAAAATATTTTATTTTCTCACCCAATTTAGTTTTTATATTTGATAAATTATTGATAAGCATAGCAGTGGTTCTGTCATCCCCAAACTTAACTAGAAATTGTTCTTCGAACATATTCCAACTAGTTATAGAGTTGATAGGTAATGAAAAATACCAGGATCCTGCAGATCCTATGAGAGTATATGGAAATAATCGTACGACGCAATGCTCTTCAACTACTCCTTTTAGATTGATAGCTAGCATATAATTATGAATGTGTTCTTTTGTCGAAAGACCATCATCAGGATTAAACTTAGGTAACCATATTTCAGGTGGTTTTGGTAGAGCATGAAGAGAAGCAAGCATATTTACAGCCCCTGGATTGTTCCATGGGTGGCTTGCCATTAGACCTTGGGTGGATGTGATGGATTGAGTTTGAGTTGAAGAAGAGTCAGGCTGAGTGCTAGAACTAGTCAAAGGGATAGTAGTCTGAGTACTGGAACTAGTTAAAGTAAACAATGGTTGTTGGAGTGGAAGTGGTGGAAATGAGTGGAGGTAATGGAGGTGAATGAGATAAGATATCGCTGGCGATTGACTCTGATTGAGTCCTCTTTATTCTCTTTCGAGTACTATCGATGGGAAATTCAAAAGGAAGAATTATTGTATTTTGACTTTCTGATCGAGTTAATATTCTTCGAGGTTGTAAAGAAGATGAAATACTAATCTCAGATGCTTGAGAAGTTTTAGGCTTTTCAGCAGAAATGGATACTCTCTCTAACTTTTCTACCAAAGACTGAACTTCAGGGGAATTTTGATAAGACTCGGGAGATAGTATGGGTTGAGTATCACTAGGAGACTTAAGATAAGGATGATCAACTTCAGATTTTAAAGATGAGGATCTAAATAAATTTTCTGGAAGTTGATGGGGATCTAGGGGGAGAGAGACCTTTATATTGACCTTTAGATTGATCAGACCTTCTTGCCATTCACAAGGTCCTCCTTCTAGCACCAGAATGTTGAGGCCTCAGAATTCGCTGCCACAACATGGGGGAAAACCACCCGGTCCAAACCTTAAAGCAACTCCTTTTCCGTTTGGTGTAGTGGCTCCGACTGGGGAAGGTGGGACCATTTTTTCAATTGGAATGGATTTGGGGTGTGTTTTGATTATACAACATGCAAATTGAAAATGATTCTAATATATCACATGCATCTATTTAATACTATCTATTCTACTATATACCGGGGGTGTTTCTTCCTTTATGCGATCTAAAAAGATATCCCTCAACTATTAGTAATGTAGATTATTTAACAATTGAAAGAGATGAAAATTATGAAAGATGATTCTTCTAACAAAATAGTTTGATTAGAAGAATTATGAAAAATATATCGCATTCATATGTGTGATTATATATCAGATAAGAAATCACACACAAATATTAGTACAGAAGTGCATTTAACATTCATCTATAATGATGTCTCAAATATATAATGCAATAAAAAGATGACTGTCAATCTACAAAGTAAGACTTAATACAAGTGAAAAGAAGTACCGTATGTATGAAGTTCTACTCATGTAAACTGACAATAGATATATGCTCCTCTTCACTTTAAAGCAATTTAAAGAGTACAATAGTGCAACATCAGTTAAACAACTTCAAATGTCAAAATATAACAGACTGTGTTCCATTAATTCATCAAAGCATTCACAAACTTACAAAAGTGCATTCTTTGAGAATGTTTTTGACAAATTTCTGGACCCTTCTCTAAATGCATGAGAGGGGTTTAAATACTAAACTAAATATGTTTTAAAAATATATTATTACATATAAATAGAGGAGGTTTCAAACAACCATCCTTGTAAGACAAACTTTAACTACACTCTAGGAAAATAAAGTAACAATATGACTATGAATTTTGATCTTTCATTTGGATTTGATCCTGAAGTCGACAAATGTCTAGCATGGGCTTGAGTTGAGCTGGCTGCGAAATCCTTCATCTGACCTATCCCTTGAATGCCGCATTTGAGAGTGCTAGCTGCGATCCTTTGGTCGAATCCGTTAAAGACTGCAGGGTCTAGTACTGATGATAAGGTTTGATTAGAAAATTCCAATAATTTAATCGTTTCATCCTATGTTTCTGCCTTTTGTTTCCACTGTGTTTATAGTTGTTTGACTTCTGAGAGCACTTCAGATGTGCACTCTTTGATAAGTTCTACTTTCACAAGCTGTTCACACACAGAATCAGTAATTTCCTTTGATAATCTTAATGCTTTCGTTGCTTGTTTCTCTACTTGATTTATCCGTGCTTCCCAATATTTGAATAATATTTCCTTATGGAACTTATCTACCTGGGGTAGATCATCTTTCTTGCCTGAGTCTGATGCTTTCCATTGAATGTGTTCATTGATTTTCTTCTCGATCTTCTCACATTCAAGTTTCTGGATGGCTACCTGCTGGATCAATATTTCACTTGAGTCACAATAAGAGCTAGTGATAGAAGCTTGTTGGAAAAATGCTTCTTGTTGTTGCTTTAACTTAGCATTCACATCCAATGCTTCCTTTATGAACTGCTCTAACTATGGTTGGCTTTGTAATCTGTTCATTGCTTCCTTAAGTTGTGTGTGCTTCTCAGTGAGTTGTACTTGATGCTACAAATTAAGACTTTCTAAATCCTTCTGAAATTGGGACATTTTCAATTCTATTTTCTTGTTGTAGTTAGATTTTCCTTGCTATAACAGCCTCTCCAATTATTGTATTCTATATTCTTTATACTTTAGTAACATTTTAACCTCAATGGATTTATCAACAGTGGTAGTAGCATATGCCCTTGCAAATTGTGATAGTTTGGTTAAATGTTCAGTCGGATCAGCTAGAGGATCCTTCCATAAAATATCAACTGATTCATTTGTAAGATCTGAGACTGTCTCATCAATTCTTCTCCTTTTTCTTATCTTTACTACAGCTTTATGACTTGGGCTGTAGAAGACATCCAACGAAGAGATTTCCTTAATTTGTAACACTACCTGTTCTGTATGATAAGCCACAATGATCTCTCGATCATGAGTTTCAGGAACTTGTTGTAGTGGAGTAATAGTTTCCACTAACTTCTGAGAATGTTCTGGCATCTAAAAACTAGTAGCTTGATTAGTATTGGGATTTGTTTGAGGAGTTTTTATTGCTTTATAAAACTCATCCCATTCACTATTCAAATTATTTGTTTGAGATTTTCCTGAATGATCAAGTGTATCTTGACTGTTCTAAAATTCTTGAGAAGTTGACTCTGTTCCATTGATTTCTCCTTTCTCCCGCATCTAAATCTCTTGGATTACTTGATTAATTATCTTTTCGTGGTTCTCATTTCTGTTTTCGGATTCATTTTCAGAATGGTCCAAATCGTGTTTTTGAAGCTCTGATTGTCCTAACTCATCTTCAAACATGTCTTTCACTTCATTATCCAAGTTAATACTTGGAGTAGGTCTATTGACATCTTCAATAGTTAATAAATCCATCAGAATATTTTCCAATCTCTTACTTCTATATGCTTGGAAGACTTCCAAGTCATCTTGATTGAGTTGATTGGATGCAAACTTAAGTACATTTGAAAAATTTTCAATACCTTGAAAGAAATCATCAAATCTATCTATTTCTTTGACAAAAGGTTTTACTTTGAGCTCTGTGATGTAGTTTTTAATCACATCGTTTGGATCATATGGCCTTCTTGGAATTATGGAAAAATTCAATAGATTAACCTTTGAAACTTCCTTGTAGGCATGGCCAATATCAAAAAGTGTAAAAGTACTGCATTGTAAAGGGAAATTAGGCCAAACAACCTTCTTAGCATCTTTAAGTTGTTTTGAAATACCATTTACAACAAGCTGGTAGGCTATCTCTCGTGCAAGTAATTTGTCAGCAACATAATATGGCAAGACGTGAGGATAAGCATAACTCCCAAGTACTCTGATATATGTGAAAATTTTCTCTGTAACCCATCTAGCAATGGGCAGAATGTCTTTACTGGCTTCTTTGGAAACCATAGGGGCTTTCTCATTGAATATAATCTGGTGCATAGGCAAAATGACTCTATGGGAAATTTTGTAAAAATGCAAATGGTAGTCAGATTCCCAAAGGGCTCTGTGGTAAATGTGGATTGGAGTAGGTTCTTGGGTCGTCCATTTCCATCCCATGGTAGGAAAACTAGAAGAAAATAAAATTACGTCCATGAAATAGGCACTCATATAAAAGGGGGGTATTCCTCTAGATGAAACACTTCTTTTATTACTATACTCCAAGATGTGTTTGGCTAAATTATCAGATAGGATATTTTCCCAATTTAGAATTAAGGAATTGACGATTGCATCAATCAATGGGACCTAATCTACAAAAAACCTAGTGGTGTCTGGTTTTTCATATAATCTAGACAACATACTGGCAGCATAAAAATAAGGGGAAGGAGTTTGTGCTATTGGGTACGTACCGAGTTTATCTCGTTTAAGCTTGCCCTGGTCTTCCTTCCATTCCTTTATGACTTTCATCAGGTCTAGATGTTTTTCTCTAAAGCTTGGAAGAAAATCTTTGTCATAGTTCTGCTGCGGGACGGGTAAGTGGTACATTATCCTTAAATATTTTGCCCTGAATGACCCCATATTCTCGCCTTTTGAATCTTTGAATGTTCTGTCTTCTATGTTCAAGTGGTCAATTACCCACTTAGCCATATATGTATAAGGGAGAATCTTTCGCCTTGTTTCTATCTTATGGATGAATGAGCATGCAACGTCAAAATAGGTCGGGTTTGAAGAAACAGACGCACTTGCTAAAGCAACTTTGATTATTACCCTTGGCTTTTCATCCTAAAAAATATTATACATTGTCTCCCATGAAAAACTTCCAAAATATTTATTGCAGGTGGTGTTTGAGAATAGGGGAGAAATATCTGAGTCTTTGGTATATGGTGTTTGGGCGATTTAATTGTCTTTCTTGCTCATTTCTATTTCCCTCACTCCGCTAAGTGGTGTCCTGATTTCAAGTGAAAAGAGCAAACATTAAAAATTAAAGAAAAGAGAGGCGGATAGAATTAAAACAAATCCGACGTTCAATCACTTCAACACATGCTTGAAGTAGATATGAATCTATCAAAACCTTACTTCTATTAAATGTAGTTAATCACCGATAGTCTTTTTAAATCAAATCTCTTACACCTTCATGTGAAATTTCTATAGATCAATTTAAGATGTTGGATCTCGTATTCGGTTTGATATGACATGAATCATTTCACATGCTTAAGTAATTAACTACAATTCATCTCACATCGGAAATTATAACTATTACCATTTATGATGTTACCCATAAATCTTGCGAAATGCGGTCTGCGCAAATCACACATCGCAACTTTTACGCGGTAAACGAGTTTGCTTTTAGTTATGTCCTGCGAAATGCAAAGTGCGTATTTAAGAAGTCAAGATATTGTGCTTTATCAGAATTTGGAACTTTATGTTTATCTCTTTATTGGCTCATAGGGTCCGCTTAATCACAACTTTCACCGAAATGCATATAAGTTCGATCATTTAAATGAGGCGCGATGCGATTTTGGTTTATAACGATGATTAAAGCATTTGCAATAAGACTTTGATATGAATTTGGAAAGAGCTTAGCACATATCACAACCCGCATGACTTAGTGGATTTTTAAGTCGTTTAAGTTTGTAAGCTATGCACACTGAGGAATGAAAGCGGAAAAGCAAGAGAAACTTTATTTGCTAATTTTTTTTGATTTAAAGTTAAAATTTAAATGAAATGAATTTCTTAATTATTTTTAAAGGGTCCCCATTTATTAAAACTAAATGGGGGGTGTTGTATAGAACAACATGATATTAACTTATTTCTTGATGATTTTGAGAAGAAGGTGCTCCAAGAGCAGCGATATGAAGCTTTGGACTTTTCTTTGAGGTCCACCCTAGCTAGGTGGTGGGGCGTGCACAAAGAAAATTTCGGAGGATGGAAGGAATATTGCAAAATGATGAGGCTCATTTTTAGTCATGCAGACACTAGGCTCACACAGAAGTAAAATGGTAAGGATGATCCTCGCAATAATTTGTCTCGTTGGACTACGACCTAAATCACTACACATATTCTTCCACACCTTGGATATAATACCTCAGTAGTGGTATCTTGAAACAGAGTTGCGCCATGGCACCACAGATTAGTATGAGATGATTGAAGGGTTCTTATTGACCTATAGCTTCGCAAATGGTTGGGATTATGTTAATGACGCTCTTTAGGAAGTTAGAACAAGAATATTCCAAATAACCACCGAGCCAGTGGCTTTGATACAACCTGACAGGGCTGCGCAGTTAGAACTGGCACGAGAATGTTACAATGTAACCACGGAAGAAGGTGAGGAGGATCCAGGCAATGTAAATATTCCTAAATCTAAAGGACAACGTGAGGTTATAGGTTCTAAAGTATATATGCCTGACATAACACAACCCATCAAGACTCAGAAAGTTAACATAGGCCCAGAAGGAGAGGCCAAGTTCAAGAAGATTGGAGACTACTGGGATGATGATACAATGGGTAAGGTCATTGATTTTTTGCATGAGTACCAGGAGCTAATTCTGACGAAGTTCTCTGAGCTAAAAGGCATTATAGGATATTTTGGAGTCATGCACATTACTTTGAAGCCCGATGTGAAGCTGGTCAAACAACATCCATATCGGTTGAACCCAAAATATAAATAGAAAGTAAGCGGAGAACTCGACAAGATGCTCGTTGCTAGAATTATTGAACCAATCGAGGAGTCTGAGTGGGTTATCCCTATGGTAGTCCAGGAGAAAAATACAAAGGGAGAATAAGGATTTGTTTCGATCTAAGAAAGTTGAACGATGCATGTGTCCATGATCCATTTCCAACACTATGCACTAATGAAGTTTTGGAGAATATCGGAGGGAAGGAATCCTAATCCTTTAGAGATGGGTTCTCTGGATAACATCAGATCAATATCACACTAGAAGATAGGAGAAAGACCACCTTTGCAAATGAATGGGGCTCATTTCAGTACATGGTCATGCCATTTTGATTGAAGAATGCATGGACAATATTTTCGAGAGTCGTCATCACTATTAATATTTGAAACTAGGTTCAAATTATACATTGGACAATACATATTGTTAAGATAATAATTTAATTATATTCCTCTTTTCGAGAGGATAAAAATCGACTTATAGATCGCCCCAATCGGTTAAACAGAAGTTAAGTTATGAATTAATTTAATATTTTAATGAGTTGGTTAACTACATATTGATCCGGTCAAAGTCCCAAGCGGTCCCTCACAAATTTATAAATAGAAGTGACCTCAAGCTCATTTGCACACATTCTCTCATGAGATCTCCTCCATGATGTTTTGGTTTAGATTCATATTTTCTGTTTCTGGCTCACATAGGTACATCGCAAGAGGCTTGCGCAGTGGATCTATGTATTTTGGATTTGGGCCACAGGCATATAAAGGAGAGGTAGTGGATATGAGGAATAGAGCCACTAGCTTAGTATGCTGTGCACGCGGCCAAGGACCCCAGAGCTGCTGGCACAACATGGGTGTTATGAAACCAGCTCCAAAAATAGAAGAAAATAGAGATCAATGCCTTATAAATGAGACACTTCGAGGGGGAAACCTCATTTACATTACATAAATGAACAATTATTGGATGATACAAATGTCAAAACCTCTTTTCTATATATAGGAGTCCATGGGGTCACAATATAATCCTAGCCGACCTAACAATAATAATATAAGGGCACAACAATAACAATAATGGATTTTATGGGGCACAATAATAAAAATATGGGGGCTACTGGGGAAAAAAAATAACAATAAGGGGGATACACTAACAAAAATAAGGGGATACACTAGTATTATAGGGACCTAACATGCCCCTCTCCTTCAAACAAGTGTTGCCCTCAACACTTGATTATTTCTGGATGTTTCTGTATAAAATTCTCATCCTCCCATGTGGAATCTTCAACAGGTAAGTTATTTCACTTGCTGAGATAGTTTGAAATTGATCAATTCATAGTTGTCGAGTTCTTTTTTTTGTGACTGCTTCATAACTTCTTTTGCTGTGGTGTTGATCTTCCTGTTGTTTCATTCGACTCTACACCAAAGTTAGGTTATCCTTTGAGAGTTGGAGAACTTGTTGTTGATGCGCGATGTGATCTTCCACTACTTTATCATCCATATTAGCTTTCATTTGATCCTTCAAACCATCCAACTTAGCCTCCATTTTTTCTTTTAAGCCATCTATTTCATCTTTGATTTCTCTTTGTAAGATCGAAATTTGTTGCACTTGGTACTGTAATTTTGATATATCATACTGCAATTCTTCCTCTTCATGCGTCATAGTAGAGATTTGTGAGGGCTTAATGGGTGTGGAATTATTTTTGGGAGGCATTATATAACTCAATACTGATATCTATGCTCCAATATGCCCTTGGAATCACTTCAAATTGATTTTTCAAACAAATGTTATGCAAACTTGTTTAAAAAATACACACCTTTTTCTTGCTTTTTAGGAGGTCTATATTGAACCTGATTTATCTCTTTTATTTGGGATATTCAAGGACTGAATTTATATCCTATATTAGCCCTTTGAGTCATCTTTCGAATGCCATAGGTCAGACATGATTTGGATTCTTCAAGGCAAAGTTATGCCAAACCTCCCACAATGACCTAATTACGGACCAATTTAGTAGAGAGAACTTGTATTGCCTGCCATGTGTCACTGTTTCCTCCTCCAGCTCTGAAATTGACATACCAAAAACTAAAGTTTGTGTACTTTCGGCCACTTTTTATAGAATTCCAATCCGATGCTCAGAGAGAGAGTTATGATGATTTTCCCGAAGTCACCTCTTTGAGATGAAATTCGGGAGCCTACAAAAACCCTAACTTCCACAGATCATATATCCAAAAATATTGCAAACCAAGATCTAAAATTTTTACACAAAGTTCCTCAGGATTTATTCACAAATGGGTGTTTTTAGTAGCTTCTGAAACTTCGTAGAAAATCATTTATAGCGAAAATACCACGATGACATGTTTGAAGCAGCAAAACCCTAGAATCCAAAGCTCTGATACTAAATGTTATGAAACCAGCTCCAAAAATAGAAGAAAATAGAGATCAACACCTTAGAAATGAGCCACTTTGAGGGGGAAACCTCCTTTACATTACATAAATGAACAATTATTGGATGATATAAATGAAAAAACCTCCTTTCTATATATAGGAGTCCATGGGGTCACAATATAATCCTAGCCGACCTAACAATAATAATGTAAGGGCACAAAAATAACAATAGTGGATTTTATGGGGCATAATAATAACAAAATGGGGCTAAAGGGGTACAACAATAACAATTAGAGGCTACACTAACAACACTAAGGGGATACACTAGTATTATAGGGACCTAACAGTGGGGAGGTCGCGACCAAGCATCAGAGCTGATTTGAAGCAGAGTCGCAGGCAGAGTGAGTCCTCATAGTGACCAAGGACCCCAGAGCCACGAGAAAAGCTTGCTAAGCCAATTCCAAGAGAGTTTATGAATAAAATAGATTTGGTTCATCTTCAGTTGATTGTGCAGCGCCTTTAGAGATCAGTCATCGAGTGATAGTTGTGTTAGAGCAGTCAATAACTGTCTCCTAGATTCATATCTAGGAATTTTGAGATGAGATCACTTGGTGATCTATCAGAACTGAGTTTTGGTATTATAGATCTGCTTGTTTTCAGATCAGAACTATTTGTTTCATCTACAAAAGTATCTTCTATATTCATTTATTATCAACCGTGTTCATCAGTTTTCAACAACCAATGACAGTGCATTTCAGTTCTTAGAAGATTGGGTATGGTTTTACTACGTGTATGCTATGGGTTTTCTACATTGTAATGATATGCACCTATGGATCATTGTACTCTTCTTGCTGAATCATTTGATGAAGATCTAAGAAGAATAATTTCCAAGGTTTTTCCACATAGTGGGTTTTTCCATGGTCTCAGATCAATCCCGGTGTCTCTATGTGTTCATGCTTCTCTTCCTTTGATATTTTATTTTATGCTGCTTAAATGATGATGATGATGGTATTGTTCTTCCTACATAGTTATATATTTTGATGCTTAATAATTCTGATCTATATAATGGAATAATTACTTGGGGTGAATGCAACATGTTAATGGTGAAATGTAACTGTAAAAGTAAAGAAAATTGGTTCTTTATGAAAAATTAACACGGTATTAGAGTTGGTTGAAGAAAAGGCATGAGGATCACCCAAAGGAGACACTTCTATGGAAGCAAGGAGACGATGGTAGATACCTAGAAGAATTCTAGTGTATGAAGAAAACCCTAGGTAGTTAGATAAGGGTTTGAGAGAAACCCTAGTTTATGGTAAAGCCTTGAGATTTGGTTTATGAAACCCTTGCATGGCTTTTGTAAAGATGCTCAAACACTTGGATCAATTTGAAAAAAATGACCTGGTTATTGATAAAGTTGTTGATTGAAGGAAACAATGCTTATGATCTATGGCTGACTCTTGAAGGCTGGTTCAAGAGGGAGAGGATCATCTCTCATTCAAGATAAGTACTCCTTGACTTATAATCCTTACTCTTGTTTATGCTTATATATTTGATTTCTATGATTATTGTTTCTAGTTGTTACTTCCTGCATGTATATTTGAGCACTTGGATATATATAACCTCCGTGATGAGATGTGATGAGTGGATCCCTCTTGAGGATATTTGGAAATGCATGAAATATAGCTAGATTGGGAAATGAAGGAAAGTTGGCTACATCTAGAAATGTAGCTATATCTCGAAAGGGAAAGATGGTTAAATCTAGAAAAAGGAAAAGAGGAACTTGCGAGCTACAAGCTGCCTATGTGAAGGTGCACATGTAATATGGTAAGGCATGCATGGCATATTTTTTTAATGTTATGACTTAGCGACAAAATTGGATGACTAGGTAAGCCCTTCAGTATATTGAGAATGTCTACTTCTTGGATGGCTCATGCACACACATATAATAAGAGTGATTGAGATTTGTGTTGATGAAATGGTGAATATGGTATTGAATGGTTTGATCATGATGATCTTCTTGATTCTGCGAGAGTATTTGATGTGATTTCCGATCATGGATATAATAGCATAATTTAATGTGTGGCTAACATCTATTGCTTTTAGATCCCGATTCTGATTTTTAGTGGATGGTACTTTTGATTCTTGATACGCATAAGATCTAATGGATCTCTTATGGAAGTTTACCTCATTGATATGGTATTGATAATACTTATGATCAGCATGATGAAAGCTCATAGAGAAGAGCAATTGCGCCTTGTTAGTTTATCTATTAACCTAACTTAATCATATTAATTATTTATGCATGGTATTGGAAACCGTGATTATAAAGGCATATTTATGAGATTGATGTTACATATTGATGAATATCTGTGGTTATAACATGTGGTGAAATTAAATACTTTAACTTGATATTCTGTTATTGGGATCATAATATTGTGTTGTCACATCAGCCTATTATTCTGATCTTTCAAGTCCAGCCTTTGATGAAAGATAAATGACATGATATTGATGATCATGATAGATATGTGTTTATGATCTAACATATCTGTTGTTGCATGACCCATGTAGAGACAGGTTTATGACCTAAATGAAGTGGATTCTCATTCAGAGGGAGAATCTCTCTCCTAATAGAATCTTACTCATATTGTCAATTTATGATCTATTGAAATATGATTTATGAGTATTTGACATTCTTGATCTACAAAAAAAATCTGAGCCTCATTCGCTAAGCAAGGCTCGTAGATGTTATCATGTGAGAGACACAAAATTGAAGTTCTGTACAATGAATTCGATTTATAATCTGAATCCATGGATCTATGATTTATCTTTTCGTTGTAAACTAATTTATGGAATTATTGGGATTTTAGATGGTCACTTGGAAGATGTCAGATCTGCAGGTGTATTGCAGATTCTAGTAAGATCTATTTATTGGGAAAGTTCATATGTTTGAACCAAACTTGTGTGTGCAAGTGACCGAGACATTCATATGTATATGTCATTATGTTTGAGGATTGTGCATCATGTTTTGGCCAATTGATTTTGATAAACTGTGTTTGGGACTCTTACCATAATGCATAATGATTGAGACATGTATAGATTTATAGATATTTCCATGATTGCACATTTGTATTTGACATGATGTGATCTGGTGATAGTTGATTTTCCGATATGACTATGTTATGTGAACATAGTGAAATTAAGTGTTGTATGTGAGTACAGAAACATATGGTTTTGTATTGGCCTCCTTGTTCCTAGCACAATGGTTGTTGTGACGTAGTATGAACATGCATGGCTTAATCTTGATATGTATGCACTTACATCTAATGACGGAAATGACATATAATGACATGTTAAATGAAATACTCAAGAGATTGACATGAAATGAAGTCAAGACTTGATATGTGTGCTGTCTGTCTCTGGTTGAAAAAAATGATAACTATGAAATCAATGCCTTTGATAATAGTTGTAACTGACTTCTAATGAGCTGATTTTGTTGACTCAACATTGATTTGAGTAAGGCTGGATATGTTGGCATGATGAGGCCTTAGGCTCATAGAGAGTGTTGCATGATGCAAACTCCTTGATTTAGATTTGTTTATATGTGACTAAGTCAAGGTAATGAGTTCCAAAGGTTGGCCTTGATTTTTTATTATGGCTTTGATTATACATACTGATAATCTATCATTGATAGGTGACGAGCCTCTGAAAATCGAAGTAAGAGGGAGATGAATTTTGAATATTGTAATGATGTATCATGGTATGATAAATTTATCTCTAGAATTTGTGAAAGAAATTCCATATAACAAGACCGTTGAAATGTAAATCCTTGGATACTCTGATTTAAAGTTCAAAAGTTGATTGAACGTGATATGGCATCTGGTAGTTGGTTGAAGCATTGATTTTTTGTGTTGAACATTCATCCATATATGATGTGTATAGAACATTATTGAATTCATGTTTGAGCTGCTTCACTCATAATTTCAACCAAACATCTTTTATTTGGTTGAGATATTTCTCCCGTGATATGTAGCTGCATGAATGAACTAATGATGTTTTGGATTGATGAGCAGATTTGGATGCTGCCTTGCTATGAGATCTGCCATGACACTTTGGATGAGAGGTCCATAGAAGGACTGAGGTCAGGTACAATGCTGTTAGCTAGGCTAGTTGTGAGGCATGATGTATAAGCTCCTTAGAGAGTTGATCAAGTATGATATGGATAAGACATGGATACACGATGATGACATAGAATCCCAAATACGTATAGTTGAGAATATGTGTTCTCGATTCATTTGAGACAACATAGCTATTTGAGACAAGATGAGGCTTGTGATTGACACCTCCATTAGAGGGAGGATGATTATAGTATCCATGCACATTTCACACCTCCATGAGAGGGAGGAGAGTTTTGGTATCTTGTTATTATTGGTAACTTGTTGTGATTTACATGATGATGTATGTTCTAACATAACACTTGATTTTATGTCTTGTAGGTACAGGAATCTGCAGATACCAGATGAGAGCAGCGTTGATTGAGGACATTAAGCCAACTCTTCCTCTTCTATTTGAGCTCCCAGAATGAGGAATTGAGATTAAGGGCTCCTAGGGTTGAGGGAACTCTGGAAAATAGGGCTGAATAAGTTTCTCCCCTATCTATCACCCATGGGATGTGTGTGATCCTTTTCCATTTTTACAAATAAAGTATATCCTCTACAGGTTGGTCTATGTAGAGTATACTTCAATTGGAATGATACCCACAAGGTTTGTTGGGATTGGCTCTCCCCATTTTGCCAATGGGTTGAGGAGGCTTGGAGGTGTGTGATCCTTACCTCTTGGTATGTTGGGTATCTCATCCAAGCTAGATTATGATGCAGGTGTTCTACCACATGACTATTCAAGGTCATCTATGGGAAGATCAGCAGGGAATATGATGGTTTGGGATGAACCTATGTGATTCTGGGTTGAGAGTGTGCTCCCCGATGATATAAACCTATGTAGTTATGGGTTGAGAGTGAGCTCCCCGATGTGACACCAGGTTCGAGATAGTCTCCCCTGCATGGATGGGTATCCTATTGCTAAATATGGGGTTGTAGAGGTTTATCTCCTCGATGCAGATACATGTTGAGATGTAGGCCCTGTTGATATGCTCTTTGATGATGACATTTTCAGGTAGTAGCCTGATGAAAAAGTTCTGGGTAATAACCCAATGGCAAAGAGTGCATGATGAAAGCCTAATGGATGAATAGAGGGTGATAGCCCAAGCTCCCCTCCAGTGAGAAATGATTCTTCTAGATCCGAGAATGTTCAACATAGAAGCAGTAACAATCAAGAGAAAAGCATAAATAAGCATGAAGAGTATAGGGATGATCTATAATGAGAAAGGTTCATAGCATGACGACTACATGATGTTAAATGAGAACATGTGATGATACATGAATATTAGAATGACATATTGATCAATGAATAGATATCAACAGATTGTGTTGAGCCATGATGACACCATGATGGAGAGAACTACAAAGCAGAGATAGAAAATTGGAATTCTTCCTAGTTGAGAGGGAGTGTTAATTTTTGAAACTATGGTAAAATTCCACATCGGAAAACTCAAATGGTTAAGATAATAATTTAACTGGATTCCTCTTTTCAAGAGGATCATAATCGACCTAAATATCACCCCAATCAATTAAGAATAAGTTAAGTTATGAATTAATTTAATATTTTAATGAGTTGGTTAACTGCATGTTGATTTGGTCAAAGCCCCAAGCAGTCCCCCTAAAGTTATAAATAGAAGCGAACTCAAGCTCATTTTCACACATTATGTCATGAGATCTCCTCCATGATGTTTTGGTTTAGAATTTTTTTTTTTTTTTTTTTTTTTTTTGGCTCGCACAGGCACGTCGCATGAGGTTCGCGTAGTGGACTGGGATCAGAACCAGAGGCACATTTAAGATCTGGGAATTTTGGATTTGGGCAGCAGGAAGAAAAAGGCGAGGTAGTGGCTTTGAGAAGCAGAGTCACTGGCTGAGTTGGCTGTGCACGTGGCTAAGGACCCTAGAGATATAGGAAAAACGTGGGTGGTCGCGGCCAAGCTTTAGAGCTAATATGAAGCAGAGCCGCAAGCACAGTGAAACTTGGTAGCGGCCAAGGACCCCAGAGCCACGAGCAGAGTTTGCAAAGGCTGTGAAAAAGAGAGTTTATAAGAAAATTAGATTTGGTTTATCTTCAGTTAATTGTGCAGTGCCTTTAGATATCAGTCATTGAGTCACAGATGCGTCAGAGCAGTCGAAAACAATCTCCTAGATTCGGATCTAGGACATTTGAGATGAGATCACTTGGTGATCTATCAGATCAGAGTTTTGGTATGATAGATCTACTGGTTTGAAGATTAGATCTGTTTTTTTTAGTTGAAGAAGTATCTTCAGTCTTCATTCAATATCAACCGTGTTCATCAGTTTGCTATAGCCAATGATAATGCATTTTAGTTCTCAGAATATTGGGTATGGTTTTATTGCGTGCATGCTATGGGTTTTTTTCATTGCAATAATATCTACCTATGGATCATTGTACTCTTGTTGCTGAATCATTTAATGAAGATCTAAGATGAAGAATTTCCAAGGGTTTTCCCCTGGTCATGGACCAATCCTGGTGTCTCTATGTGTTCATGCTTCTCTTCCTTTGATATTTTATTTTATGCTGTGTAGATGATGATGATGATGATGATGGTGTTATTCTTTCTGCATAGTTATATATTCTGATGCTTAATAATTCAGATCTATATAGTGGAATAATTATTTTGGGGTGAATGCAACATGTTAATGGTGAAATGTAACTATCAAAGTAAAGAACAATGTTTCCAATTGAAAAATTAACAGTCACGGCGTTTAAATAATATATCCACAAATTTCTGGAGTTGTATTTTGATGACTGGATAGTCTTTGGATTATTAAAGAAATATGTTTCTAGTCTGTTATTGATGCTGGATACCTGCAGGAAGTATTAAATCTCCTCGAATTTGAAGAAATGTATTTTTTGTATGCCATATGGTATATTTTTGGGGTACATTGTTTACAAGCAGGAATTAATGGTAGATCATGCGAAGATCGATGTGATTATAAATTTGGATCTGCCAATGAATGTGAAGCAGCTACGCACGATGCTCGACCATACAGGTTATTATTGGAAGTTCATAAAGGCCTACACACAGATCAATGCACCAATGGAAAAAAACTTGAAGAAGGATGTCAAGTTCTGCTGGGATGATGACTATCATAATAGCCTCGATGTGCTGAAGGAAAAGATGGTCACTGTGCCTATTCTAGTTTTTCTAGATTGGAAAAAGGAGTTCCATGTACATGTCAATGCATCCTGCATAGATTTGGGAGCTGTCTTAGCACAGTCAGGAGAAGGCGATCTAGATCACCCTGTTGCTTTCGCAAGCCGGAAGTTGTCTAAAGCAGAAAATAAATACTCCACCATAGAGTGTGAAGGGTTAGTGATGGTATATGCACTGCAGAAATTTTGACATTATTTATTAGGCATGCACTTCAAAATGTTCACCGATCATTCTGCGTTGAAATACCTACTGAACAAGCCTGTGTTGGGGGGAAATATTTGCAGGTAGCTATCGCTATTTCAGGAGTATGATTTTTAAGTGATAGTCAGGCCGGGATGTTTGAATGTCGGGCCTGATCATTTTTCAAAGATCGAGACAGGCGAAGAAACAACGAATATTGAAGAAGGATTACTTGATGCACAGTTGTTCGCGATTCAGGTTGCAGATGAGAATTACATAGATATCATTTAGTTTCTAACTATGGTAGTTGAACTGGTAGAGTATAATACACAACAGAAGAAAGAGATGGTAGTAAAGGCAACTGAATTTTCTTTGATTGTCAGACATTTATACAAGATGGGGGCTGATGAGATACTGTGAAGATATGTCCTTGAACATGAGTGACACAACATTTTGGTTGAAGCTCATGGAAGAGTTGTTAGAGGTCACTACACAGGAAATTCCACTACCAAGAAGTTCTCGTGAGCTGGACTTTGGTGGCCAATGGTGCATAAGGATTCAAAGGAATATTATAGCGCTTGCGATGTGTGTAAGAGGACTGGAAAACCATCACAAAGGGATGAAATGGCGCTGCATCCTCAAGTCACTTTGGAGGCATTAAATAAATGGGCAATCAATTTTGTGGGACCAATTGATCCAGGGAAGAAAAAAGGTGCATGGTACATTATTACTGCAACAAATTACCTCACAAGATGGGTTGAGGCACAACCGACGAAGAATTGTAGCATAAACATGACTGCGAAGTTTATTTTTGAACATATTTTTTCAAGGTTTGGTTGCTCGAAGATCTTGATGAGCGACAAAGGTACACTTTTCTTGAACAACACTATTGAAGCATTGACTGCGGAGTTTAGAACACATCACCAAAAGAGTACGCCATATCACCCACAAGAAAATGGAACGGTTGAGGCCTTTAACAAAATTCTGGAGAACACTTTGACTAAGGTGTGCAACGTCAACAGGGATGACTAGGACTTGCGAATTCCCACAGTTTTATGGGCCTACAAGACTACTTGTAAGAAGTTGACGAGTCAAACTCCATTTCAATTAATATATGGGAAGGAGCCCGTAATGCCGATGGAGTACATTATGCCTGGTCTTCGAATCACAACAGTCATGAATATGGCAGACAACGATACAATCTGTGTGTGCCAACTGCTCGCCCTAGTGTATGATGATTGTCTATGGTTAGGGGAACTAGTCCCCATTGATGAAATGCTGATCAGGAAGATCACTGCACTTCCTTATTTAGGATTGGACCCCACTGAAGCATTTGTAGGCAAGGACCAGGATAAGAAGCTGGCCGATAAGATGAAGCTGGATTACAACCTGACGAAGGGAACCACGGGTTAATTTATTAAATCCATAAAATATAGGTTGGTGTGCTTTTCCACACATATTTTGGCAGGAAAGATAATGCGTAAGTGCCACGCAAAAGAAGTTTCAACGCCAGTAGTCTCTCTGGCTGCGCAGTGCATCAAAGGCATAGTCTATAATTGGGCAAGATATTTGTGCAATGAGTTATTATATTATTATAAAGAAGCATAGGAGGAGGGAAAGAATTTCCACTACGCGTGGCTCTTGCTCTTAATCGCATTGATGGCATGGAAGGAGCCTGACGAGTCACAGTTCCCCACTCTGGACCCGGATATCTGCGACGCTGCACGACATGCCTCGTTGTGGCATTCAACGCTGCCTACTCGGGTGATGGAAAAAAATTATTTTGGGTCAGTTTTGGGATGAGTCTATGCACGATGATCAACCAAAAGCCACATTAATCACCAAGTCTTTGCAGAATATCGATGGGTCACTAACTTTAAATCAAACTTTCACCATGTGCACATCCAAGCAAAGGACCTTGCAGAGGTTTGGTATGAGCTTCCGTACCTGGTGGCAGAAGATGATGTGGCAAGCATTGTAAGTGAATGGCTAACTTTGTCCACTAAAGGCACGGAGATAAAGCAGGCATGCATGAGTGGCGCGAAGACCAGTTCGAAGACCGAAAAGAAGGACACCAAGAAGCAACTTAAGCACATCACCTTGGAAATTGATAAGGAGTCTAAAAAAGAAGTTGAGCGGGAAACAGAGAAAGATGCTCTGGAGACCAGAGGGGGCGATGATCAGGGTGGTAATGAAAAATTTAGGGATCTAACAGACCTCCCCTCCCCTTACATTCTAAAGAGGTGACAGTCCCTGGGTGGCGGAGGGGCGTGGAAGAAGGTGAAGTCAGATAGGTCCACCGACACAGAAGTGTTGGTCCTCAGCGAAAGGGAATTTGATGAAATTGGTGACACTATTCAGCACATCACCAAACATTTATGGGGCAACATCAAGGACTAGTATAAGAAGGTATTGGAAGAGGTCCACAAGGGCCTTATATATTTACAGGTTCAAACAATCACAGTACAAGAAAGCGTGAGTCAAGCGAGTGGGCTTTAAGTGAGCGCCGCTCAAGCGAGCGGGGAACTAGCAGGTGCGAGTACAACAAAGCAAGAGATGAAAATTGTGACTGATATTCACGCGGTACTAATACCTGCAGGAACATTATGCTTTGACACTGCTGCGATCCAGGTGCATGCGGCACATTGGAAAAACACCAGGCTCAACCTTGCTGCGCTGCCTTTGAAGGAATTACACGAATTCCACCAGGGCATCACATAAGAGTTGCAGATCTGAGAACAACATGCCTTTTTGATTATCTAGGATGTTAAGTGTGAGAAAAAGAAAATGGCCAAGGAAAAGTAGTAGGCCGTTGAGGACTGCAATGAGGAAGCTGCAAACAAACAAAAATCAAAGTTCGCCATCACCAAAGTATGTAATGAACTGCCTGATTTACAGATTCAGGCCAAGGCAACACCAGAAGACAAATTTGAAAAGCTTGTGATGGTAGTGAAAGACTCCAAGGACGAAGTCGAAGAGGTGTGAATTGACTTGCAGATGAAGATCGTTGAGTTACAGTTGTAGTTGCAGCTCGTAACAGAGATTAAGGTTGCCAATGAAATGATTGAATCCACAGTCCAGGAATGCCACTGTGTCTTTGAAGACACTACAGATGTTTTGGCCTCATTGCAGGAGGACTACCATGTGCAAAATATTGAAGCGGAAATGCGAGAGAAATTTGAACATATGGATCATATTAAGGTTACCGTGAAGAATCTAGCACCAGTACTATGGTAGACCCGTCTCCAAGAGGGTAAATTTTTGCAAGGATAGATTGATGAGCTGCTAAAAAAGGAACAAATTATCACAACTAACATGCAACCATGGGAAGCCAAAGCTAGTTAGTTGTCGCAGAATATGGAGAAACAACTAAAAGTGTTGCACTCAATGTAGAAAGATATTGCTACGATGATTGCAGGGCTAGCCAAAGAGAAGCTGCTTATCGAAATCTAAGACGTTGAGAGGCATTGCGCTGAGACAGTCCCTCCACTGAAGGATGGATTAAGAAAAATCAAAGAAAATACTGAGGGCACACTAGCAGAGTGACTCGAGATGAGTCACATTTTTGTGTTGGGGGCCTGTTTGAAAAGGTACCCCTAGGTTGAAAATTTTGATAAAGACTCTGCGTTTTGAGGAGCAGAGTGAATAGATGTAATAAAGTCTTAGGGGCTTTGGGGCGAGTTAAAGCACCTTATTTTGTAAAGGTATGGGAATTTTTTGTATACTTAGAGCTCCACCAATGGATTTTGGAACATGGTATTGTAAAAGAGATAGTTATATAAGGAGTTTATAAGTAAGAGGTCAAAATACCATGAATGAATCATAGAATGCATTTGGATGTAAGATTGTATTGAGTCTGTATTCTGTGTTTTATGAGAAAGGGAAGGCTCCTGCAGCTGAGTGCGTAGAGACCTTAGAAAGTCTGCAGTTGAGTGTGCAAACCCCTGTAGCTAAGTGCGCAGGGTGGAAAGTGTTAGATCTGAATTAATAAAAGAAGACTTGAAGTCAGATCTGTGTCCTTATGTGTTTTTCTTTATCTGTTATCTGTTCCAAGTTAGGTTTTTCTATATATATTTTCATCGTGAAGTATGGAATATGGTTTCTTATGTTGATTAATGCATGTTCAAGCAAAATCACATAGTTTGAAAGCTATTTAACTATAATTATTGAACAACGACTGTGTAGTTAAAATATTTGTTTTGCGAAGCTATGATAAGTGTTAAAGAGAAGATAACCACTAAAGCCACACTTCGTAGTCCCTCTAGATGCAGAAACATGGTTCTAGCATCCCCTAATATTTCCTCATGCAAGACTTCGGTCTGCGTAGTAGATCATTTCCGAAAGGGCCTATAATAGTGGGTTTTTTTGGTTTGCGCAGTGATATATGAACTTGGGTTTAGGCCCCATCAAGCCAACATTGAACGATTTTTCTTAGATCACAAGCTAGATCCGAGGTAGATCAGAGTGAGATAGTCAACAAAGTGCAAGAATTTTCTCAGTGTGAGGAAGAGCATTGTATTGTTTCATGATCTTAAATTTATGCAATATAGAGATAGAGGGGTTTTGAGCAGTTGATTTCCCCAGATACATCTTGTGTTGTGCAATTGATTATCTCTTTCTCTTACTTGTTATGTGATTATGCGACCATGTTTTGTTTCCAAAAAATTGTAGAAGGGTTTAGTACCTTGTTTTAGTACATTATAAGATCAGATTGAATCACATTGTTATATTTTCTACATGGTATCAGAGCGTCAGGAATCAGAATAGAAGAGAAGAACATAGTTTGTTTTTAATAGGTTCGAATTTGCATATTTATTCTTCAGGACCTAGAAGCAGATCAAGATGTCTTTCAATGGCTTGAGGCTCGAATATTCCCTTGAGGGAAATTCGAATTGCATAGCATGGAAGGACATGATGGAGGTAGTGCTCAAGGACAACAGATTGAAGGAATTCATAAATAGTGATATTCTCCAGCCTGCAGCAACAGATGCTCGACTTCTTGATGCATTGAAGAAGGAGGTAGAAAAGGAGAGAAGGATCTTGTTAGAGGGAGTTGGAGATCATATTGTCTCGAGTATCCATGGGAAGGTGACTCCATATGCTATGTGAAAGGCCTTGACATATCCATTTCATAATAACAGCCACCACATGAAGTTGTCGCTAAAAGACAAGTTGAGAAAGATAAATATGGGGGAGGGCAACACGATCCAAAAATACTTGACGAAGTTCACTGAGTGTCAAAATGAGCTTGGAAGTGTTGGGGTGACTGTTGCTGATGATTATTTGGTGAGCCTAGAAATTATAGGCCTTCCCAAGAGTTGGAATAGTTACCAAGAGTCTGTGAATGGGAGGGAGAAGCTACCGTACTAGGAGCATTTGTGGTCTGACTTGGTAATAGAAGAGATAAGGCGGAGCACCAGAGATGGGACTTCCGACATAGACAAAGAAGAAAATTTTTCATTGGTCAAAATAGGCAAGAAATCCAAGGGAAAGAAGTCCCAAGGCGAAGACCACAAAATATACTTGTCCAATATCAAGTGTTTTCACTGTCACCAGCATAGGCACTATGCCTTGAATTGTCCATAGAATAAGGCAAGCAAGAAGGAGCTCGCAGTTGCAGCTGGTGAAGCACTAGCTTCATATTTTGAGTTTGATTTTACTCTCATTGCATGCATAGGAAACACTATAAAGAGATGCATGTGGTATCTAGAAAGCAGTGGCTCGTTCCATATGATGAGGAATATAGATCTCTTCAGTGACTTGGAGGAGAAGGACCTCCTGTAGAACATAGATTTCAGAGATGACAGGAGGTATAGCGCGACCAAAATAGTTACAATTACCTTTCAGAGGGAGTCTCGTTCCCCTCTCATACTGACATATGTTTTGTATGTTCAAGGACTAAAGAATAATATTGTCTCTGTAGCGGTATTGGAAGACCATGGTTATGATGTCATATTTAGAAGAGGAAAGGTGTTCCTTAGACACATTGCCATGGGACAGGTGAAACAGAGTCAAGAACCTGTATGCTCTGAATGTTGAAGATGCATGGAAATATTTAAGGAGAAAAGTAGAGGTTAGTGACTTGGTGGTTGAGAGGGAGCACAAATTACCTCTCAAATTGCAGCCTCAGAAGCAATCTTAGAAGGTTGTGGAGAAATCACAATTGGAGAAGCAGAGAGGAGACCGAGTGGAGGCGTCCACTCAAGCAGAGACCTCTATAAGGGGGAAATTTCGAGCCAGATGAGCAGAGGGAGCACATGGAACCATACCTCCAGGTGAGAGGTGGGGTGATGTGTAGACATAATCCCAAGAGAAGAAATTTGGGTAGGATCAATTGAGATGGATTATCTCTTGGATCAGACCTGGCTATGAGGAGCCCACAATACACAGTAGCAAGAAGGATTAGTAGGATTGATGCAATCAGATGTCAAGAAGACATAAATCAGAGTGGAAGATGTCAGATACTGGAGTGCAGATCAGAGTTGGCAACAATGCATAGGGAAGATATGTAGAGTTAGCAACAATGCATAATTTCCAGTAGACAATGCAGTAGCTAGCAATAATCAGAGACTCTGATGATGTATGCATCATCTAATTCAATTTTTGGAGGATATTCAGTTTCATCAGGAAGGCCTTGAAGGATTGTGCAATCATTAATTGGTATTTTCCTAATCAATAGGGGCCCAATTAGCCCAAGAATGCGTAGGCAAGGCAGGGCAGGCAGAGGAAAGCAAAAGGTTAAATGCTTGACCAATTTTTCTTAGATCGCAAGCCAGATCCGAGATAGATCAAAGTGAGATAGTCAACAGAGTACAGGAAGTTTCTCAGTGTAAGGAAGAGCATTGTATTGTTTCCTGATCTTGAATTTATGCAATATAGAGATAGAGGGGTTTTGAGCAGTTGATTTCCCGACATACATCTTGTGTTGTGCCATTGATTGTCTCTTTCTCTTACTTGTTATGTGATTGTGCAATCGTGTTTTGTTTCCGCAAATTGTGGAAGGGTTCAATATCTTGTTTTAGTACATTATAAGAACAGATTAAATCCTATTGTTATATTTTCTACATAGACAAATTAATGAAAAATTCCAACACATACAATATATAAATACTTTCAAAAGTGTGATATTAGATGGAATGATATTTATCTTCATGCAACATATATATTAAACAATAGATATATATTGGATAGTTTCAACACGAATTCCAATACATACAAGATTTCAATTGTCATTACGTGAAATGATATATGATAATCTCGGTAGGATATTATTACATAAGTTATATATGAAATGGAATACCAAATATTATGAATACATAGAAGCATTAAAATGTGTGATATTAGATGAAATAATACTCATCTTGGATAATTCCAACATTAATATACATGTTATATATATATATATTATTTTTATTTTTATTTTGAATATAAATCATTGTTGAGTTTTAATATCTATTAAAATAAATAATAATTACAATATTAATATACATATTAATTATGCACATTTTTTATTAATATCAATAATATTTGAGGAGTTATATATATATATATATATATATATATATATATATATATATATATATATATTAAAACAATTAATATATATTGGATAGTTACTATAGTATGCTTGACCTGTAGAAAATATTAGAAGTGTTAAATCTGCCAGAGATCTCACAAAAAATAACATAATGAGATGATAACAATGGAAATATTTTGTTAAGATTTGTAACAACACTGTTCACTTTCCTCTTTGAGGGGGAAACCTCTCAGTAGAGAAGAGCTCAATGAAACATGACAAGACAAGACTTCCCTTACTATATTTGACAATATATATTTTCCTAGGGCCCAAAACCCTAACTACTCATTGTCCCTTGCATAATGTGGGTTAACCACTTTATTTATTAGATATGGCTTGTTATAACTAACGGTGGTCCATTTTTTATAATGCGGGTCAACCACTTACAATGCTTTCAGGATTTATTTAATAAACAAAATAATCATGACTCTTATTGGGACTCTTGGGCTTATTACATTAACAAAGGAGTTAGGATTGGACCCTAACACACCCTCCCCCTTTAGAATCAACCTTGTCCTCAAAGTTGGAGCTGCAGAAATTTATGGAAAATAATTCTTGGTTCCCATGTCACATCTTTTGGTAAGGTGTCTTTCCACTAGATGAGGACTTCCTTGATAGTGCTTCTGCGAATATGTCATTCCCGTGAATCCAAGACTTATTCTATTTGGAGCCAAAGAACCTTCCTCATCAAACTTAAGCAGTATGGTCTATACCTTGCAATTATGCCCCACAAATTTATTGAGGTAAGAGACATGGAAAAATTGGTGGATTTTTGAAGTGGCTGGCATGGCTAGTTCGTAGGTGACGAAGCCAATACTCTGAATCACCTGATAAGGCCCATAAAATTTTGGAGCTAATTTTTGGAAGCCCTTTTCTTTGAGAGACATCTGCTTATAAGGTTGGAGTCGAAGAAACACTTGGTCACCCAATTGAAAAGACCTTTCTAAGCGATGTTGGTCAGCTAGTTGCTTGATTCGGTTTTGCGCTTGACATAGATTATCCTTTAGAAGAGTGAGAGGGGATGCACGGTTCTGAAGCAATTTATCAATTGCATGCAATTTGGAAGATCCTAGAAGATAAGAAGTTGGTGAATATGGAGTCGGACATACACCACCTCATACGATGTCATGTTGGTTGCTTCATGATAATTAGTATTATACCACCATTTTTCTAATGGTAAGCACTGCACCCATTAATTTTGTATGTCAGAAGAAAAGCACCATAGGTAGGTCTCCAAACATTCGTTTACCGCTTCGGTTTGACCATTTGTTTGGGGGTGATATGATGTGCTCATTTGGAGCTGAGTGCCATGTAGCTTGAATAAATCCTAGCAAAATTTTCTAATGAAAGTGGGATTGTGATTAGACACAATAGAAGTAGGCATTCCATGTAGCTTGAAAATTTTATCCATGAAGACTTGATCCAAAAAATCTATAATGAACAGGTGCGGTAAGGCACAAAAATGGGCGTATTTTGAGATTCGATCCACTACCACCATGATGACTAACTTGTTTCTTGATTTAGGGAGACCTATAATGAAATCCATGGATACACCAGTCCATATAAAAGCAGGTATAATTAAGGGTTTTAAAAATTCTTGGTGTCTTCACTGTTTCCCCTTTGTTATGATGGTAGACATCACATTCAACTGCATATGTAAGGATGTCCAATTTCATTCCTTGCAAAAATAAGGAGCAACGTGCCTGAGCATAAGTCTTATGAAAGCCCGAATGTCCTAAAATGAGTGAGGAGTGAAAATATTATAAGATGTGTGGTTTGAGAGTGGAGTGATGGGAGAGATCCACACAATCCTTATATTGAAAAATATCTTCCTTCCAAGTGTAACCCACTAGGGGGTTAGGATCTGGTTGTAACCTTTGGATTAGCTGGGAAAGTGATGAATGACAAATCCATTCTTTGCATCCTCAATCCAAGATGGTATGAGAAAGGATAAGAAAAAGAGGGTGTCCTCCTCCTCAAATTGTCATGAAAAGGCATCGATTATAACATTGTCTCGACCCTTATTACAAAATATCTCATAGCCATATTACTACATTTTGGTAAGCCATTTATTTTTTCGTAGAGAGAATAAGAACTACTTTAGAAAATACTTTAGACTATGACGCTCAATTCAGATTTGGAAACGTTGTCCAAGAAAGTACGGTCTCCAATTAACTACTGCATGCAATACAGGGATAATTTTTTTTCCTCATAAGTACATTGACCCAAATTATTTCCAATTAATTTTTGGCTTATGAAGGCTATTGTTCGATCTTCTTTCATTAAGACTACTCCAATACCGGTCCTTGAGGAATCAAATTCGATGACAAAGGGTTTTGTGAAATATGAGAGAGCGAAAAATAGGGTGGAACACATGGCTTGTTTGAGATCCAAGAAGTCCTGTTTAGTTTATTTTGTCCATAGGAATGCATTTTTCTTGAGAATATTCATCAGGGGTATGGAAATGCATCCATATTTTTTGAGAAATTTGTGATAATATAGCGGGAGACCCAAAAAATCCACACATAATTTTCAAGGTTCGAGGTTTTTGGCCAATATTTCATTTCCTAAATTTTTTTGGATCCACCCATACTCCTTCGTTGCCCACAATGTATCCCAAGAACTCCACCTCTTCCATTCCAAAATAAAACTTGGAAAATTTGATAAATAATTTATTATCCTTCAAAAGTTGCAATACCTAGTCAACATGTTGAAGATTTATTTCCCATGTCTTGTTGTAGATGGGTATATCATCAAAAAATACCAAGACAAACTTTTTGATATATGTCTTGAGAAGGTGATTCATGAGACTTTGAAAGGTGGATGGGAATTACAAAGACCAAAGGGCATAACCAAAAATTCATAGTGACCTTCATGGGTTCTGAAAGTTGTCTTAAGAATGTTTAGTACTTTCATTCTGATTTGGTGATAGCCTGAATAAATATCCAACTTGGTAAAGAATTAGGCACCATGGAGTTCATCAAGGAGATCATCGACTACTGGAATAGGAAACATATCCCTGATGGTGAGCTTGTTGAGGGCCCTGAAGTCGAGAAACATGTTCCACTCCCCATATTTCTTTAAGACCATAAAAAATAGGGACAAATAAGGATTGGTGCTGGGATGAATCACACCTGATTCTAGTAGTTCCTTCACAATATTTTCAATTTCATTATTTTGTGCGAATGGATACCTATAAGGGTGGACATTGGGAAACTATCTACCTGGAATCAAAGGGATGCTATGATCATGCTCACCTCGAGAGGGGGGTAGTTCCTTAGGTTTTTAAAACACCTATTGAAGATTTGGATGAATGTTGGCGAGGATTGATTCAATGGCAGAGATTGCATTGAATTGAGAAACTCCATTCTATGCGAGTTGATGATAATAGGAGCACCTGCATGGATCCCATAGAGCATATGAATATGTCCATTCTATTTGAAGATCATATATATCTCTTGGAAGTCCATGGTAATGGGGCTTATTTTCCTAAGCCATTCATCTCCAAGAACGATGTCGAAACCTCCCATTTCAATGGAAAACATGTGTGTTTTCAGGTGATAGTTCCCCATCTAGAGCTTTATGTTCTCACAATGTCCTTCACATTTAATGGTGCCCCCATCGCCTATATGGACTTGAAAATTGGATACTACCCTCACAAAATGCATGACCTCAATAAATCATTTATGGACAAAATTATGCATGCTTCCTCTGTCAATCAATACCACCACTGGTCGATGCCTAATAAAGTATCTGATTTGAAGCATTTTTGGAGAAGAAATACCTGAGTGAGATAATCGATTCATCAGGCGTTGATGTAGTATCTACTGTGGTATCTTGGGGTTCCACTGCATCCTATCCAAACACTTCAGCGGGCTGGGCCCCATCGTCTAGGCTGTTTTTAGTCGTGTTAATCTAAAAGAAATTTGGTTCCTTGCATTTGTGGCTTGGGGAATATTTATCATCACAATATCAACACAATCGTTGTCTTCTCCTTTTGGCCATTTATGTTGGTGACACATTTTTCACCTTAAGATTTTGGGTGGGTCTGCTAGGTGGGGTGGGATGTGCCTTTGATGTGAATGAAGGACGATAAGATTGGGCATCAATAGTAGTTTCTGCATCTAAAGCTTTGTGGAAAGCTTTCAAATAATGAGCCGGTTTATGCGTTCTGACATGTGCTTGGATGGCTTCCCTGAGGCCATAAATGAAACATTCCATATAGAAGGAATTCCCTAGGTCCTCGGTCTAGATGGATTGGTGTTAAAATGTTGTGATGTAGTCCCAAACTATACCTGTTTGTTTTAAATTTATGAGGCGACCCAAAAAGTGAGAGTACTTGTCAAAATGGGCACAAATGAGTTTAGAGAACATATTCCAAGTTGGATTTCCTGCGTAGCATTTATGATTCCATTTCCACCACTTCCCACATTCTTGGTCCAAATAAATAACACCCAGATGTACTTTGGTTTCATCATCCCAAATATTTTTGAGTTGAAAATATTGTTCCATTTGTGCCACCCATACTACCTGGTTAAAACCGTTAAATTTTTTCATGTCAATATTGGGTGTCTTATTGCTAGAACATTGGTGACCCCTGTGGAAATGATGATACCCCTCATATCGATGGTGGCTAGATTTTCCTTCCAGGTTGCCATCGACATGGTTCCCCTCCACCATTGGGCCTTTAGCCTTGATGTATGGCAATATGGGTTCCATGGCCTTTGTCACTACATCTTCGATTTTGGTGGTGATGCTTTCTTTAATGTCTTCCACTATTTTCTGGAGGATTTCAATAGCCTAAGCCCTCGTAGTTATCATACAATTGTCCCGGTCAAAATTTTGGTTTACTTAAAATTAGTATGGATGTAATGGATTTGAGACAGGGATTTAGTTGATGTAGGTCACTTGAAAGGATCTTAGAAATAAATTGGGAACATAGGAAAAATTGATGCTTACTAGTGGACATTTTCACTACAATTAACTCGTCATCCTGAATCTTGTGGGCTAGGTCTTTTGCAAGAAATATTTTTGGAGCACTAGAATTTTTTTTACTCCGATAGGAGTATTACTCCTAGCTGATCAATACTGCAACAACAAAAATATCAAAATCTCGATACTGCGAATTGTGTAGGAATTTGGCGGACCTAACTGATAATTACTGCGACGACAAAAAACCCAACTACTGGATACGAAAAAATGTGTAGGAATTTGGATGTACCAACTGATGAAGGCTGCAACGAAAAAACCCCCAACTTATGGATACTGCAAAATGTGATGGCTAATCAACAGGAAGTGAGGGAACTATGGCAATAAGTAGTGGAGGTGCTACAGATCGCGATATATGCCAGGGGTCCAACAATAGTATTTGGCCTAATATTTCAGAGTGCTAACTAAGGAGGATCAACCATGCCCTTAGCCATACTACCTGAATACCATAGGTATGTGCGAGAAATCTCCTTGAGTGTTGTTCTTGGTGTACTGTAGCAGCAAGACGTCCGAAGACTTAACTAACATTGGTTTCAAGGTAACCTTGTTGGGCTTCCAATATACGAGAGGTACGTGGAAGTGCATTCCATGTATAGGTGTTGTCCGAGGTGATACTACTTGAAGGGGTACCAATAGAGGTTACAAGGGAGTCTCGACTTTTTCTTCGATAGCCATGAAGAGCACGACTATCCCTCGAATAGCCACACGGTCCTGGAGAATGAGGAATGTCACTATCCGGGACCACTTGGCACACTTGGAGAAAAATATTCTCACTCAAGCTAACCAAGTACAGTCACCTTTGAGCCACCTTGAGGCTTTAGTGAAGCACATAAAGAAATCATACCCCCACTTTTGTGTCACCATCCATCTTGGACCAAGAGAGGGAGGGAAAATTTGAAATTTGTCTATAAAGCCATCCATGGGAAGAGAAATGGGAGACACATTGTTATGCTGGACAAATTGTTCTTCAGCAAACCAGCTTGCATTGTCCAACAACAAGAGGATTGGAAGGATTTAGTTTTTGGCCACCCAACACCTCAATCCAAGAGATAAGAGTTCACCACATCTTCATCGATCTACCACCCTTTGAGAGGGAAGAGAGGCTTGCTAAAAAAATGAGGGGAAGAGACTCCCTTGTCTTGGATATTGGAGCTCCATAGCTCGAAGGATCCATTACAAGAGATTTAACATTCTATCTTCTACTACCACCATCACCTAATAAAGGGAGAAAGCTCACCATTGTTGAGTTATTAGTGTTTTTTCCCTATTCAGCATGCTTCTTGTGCATGTTGTTTTGTTTTTATTTCATTGTTTATATAGCATGCTATGTTTCCATTTAACTTAGCTTATTATATGTTGAACTTGTTCCACTAATGTTTGACAAACCACTTTGAATTGTGAATTTCTTATAGGTAAGAAGCCTCCCTACTAAGCATAGGGTATTTCGTCCGCCCATGCACCGAATGCACTACCACAGGAATGACGACTCCACTAGATTATTTCTTTTGAGTTAATGGTTGTTGACGCAGGTCCTTCTTCCTACTCAACTTGATGCAAAAACACTCCCGCATCCTCTCAGCACTTTTAGTCACCCTCAGTGATAAATGTTTTCTCAAAGAAGGAGGATTTTCTTTGCTTCTGCCTGACCGCACGCATTCTATTGAGAAAGATGCAGGCTTCGCGCCTATGGGTGGATAAGTTGCGCAGTAGGAAGTAAGCCCATTTTTCACTTCTTATTTTTTTGCAGTTGTAAGGTGTTGGAAACCCATAATAAATTTACCACCACTGTGCCCTAGTATTTCATGACTGGTTAGGATGATTGGTTGCTAGAATTTAGATTAGCAACTAGGTAGTTTTAATTTTAGTTTTTTATTTTTGAAATTCACACATAGTTTAAGTAGGCAAAAGTAAGTGGCCTTCAATCCAAATATGTTGTCCGAACAAATGATTTGTTGATAAAATATACATGACACATAGAGTAATTAGCATAAAAGTAAGTGGCCCACATATCCACATCTTTAGTTAGTTAATGTTTTTTCAATTTTTGCATTAGATTAATTCAAATTTTGCATTAGGAATCGGGACCAGGACCAAACTGTCGAAAATAAAGAAAGCAATCCCTACCACCCTTGCACCTTATATTGAGCCTCAGTATGCATATGAACGCTTTCCTAATACAATTTTCCATCTCCCTGTAGTGAAAAATTAGTCTAAATAGGCAAGGTGTAAGTGGCCCATAATCCACACATCGTTTATTTTGCAAGGAACAATCACACATAACGTAATTAGAAAAATATTGTAAAGGATCAACGCATATCCACAGCTCATAAAACTTGTTATTATACACTCCAAAGAACACATGAAGCATCGATAAGCATTGGAACAAAATGCACCTAGTCTGTTGGGACCTTTTTCCTCCTCTTACAGCTACTTCACCAAGGCACACCCTAAGAAAATTGAGACTCTCTAAAAACAATCATTAATCGAACTCACGAAATTCTCTCCACAGGGGACAAAAAAGAAATTGTATTTCAGGTTAGGACCATCGAGAGAAGGCATCCAATAAGCCATCGTGGTCATCCTACATTTTGAAACATAGATGTTGAAATTTTATGGAGCTTAACATCCGTCTATCCGCCCACAGAACAAATACTCGAGCGTTACCAAAGACCCGTTTCAGAGGGGGTTAAGCTTAGGCCCAGTGTGTGTAATGACAAATATCTGTAGTTTAAAGATGTCATAACACGTTTTTTAACACTAGAAAATTTTACAGGTAGAAGAAATTAGAAAATATCAAGCAGAAGGTACAAATAAAGATTTACAAGGAAGAAATACATTAGAGGAGCTAAAAATTTAAATTTTCTTAAGTCAGTAGGAAATTTTTTGGACCACGCACAAAAAATACTGGCCCTGAGCACGCGTTGCGACTTTTTCTTCGATAGCCACGAAGAGCACGATTATCCCTCCAATAGCCGCACGGTCCTGGAGAATGAGGAATGTCACTATCCGGGACCACTTGGCACACTTGGAGAAAAATATTCTCACTCAAGCTAACCAAGTATAGTCGCCTTTGAGCCATCTTGAGGCTTTAGTGCAGCACATAAAGAAATCATACCCCCACTTTTGTGTCACCATCCATCTTGGACCAAGAGAGGGAGGGAAAATTTGAAATTTGTCTATAAATCCATCCATGGGAAGAGAAATGGGAGACACATTATTATTCTGGACAAATTGTTCATCAACAAACTAGCTTGTGTTGTCCAGCAACAAGAGGATTGGAAGGATTCAGTTGTTGGCCACCCAACACCTCAATCCAAGAGAGAAGAGTTCACCACGTCTTCATCGATCTACCACCCTTTGAGAGGAAAGAGAGGCTTGCTAAAAAATTGAGGGGAAGAGACTCCCTTGTCTTGGATATTGGAGCTCCATAGCTCGAAGGATCCATTACAAGAGATTTAGCATTCTATCTTCTACTACCGCCATCACCTAATAAAGGGAGAAAGCTCACCATTGTTGAGTTATTAGTGTTTTTTCCCTATTCAGCATGTTTCTTGTGCATGTTGTTTTGTTTTTATTTCATTGTTTATATAGCATGCTATGTTTCCAGTTAACTTAGCTTATTATATGTTGAACTTGTTCCACTAACGTTTGAAAAACCACTTTGAACTGTGAATTTCTTATAGGTAAGAAGCCTCCCTACTAAGCATAGGGTATTTCATCCACCCATGCACCAAATGCACTACCATAGGAATGACGACTCCACTAGATTATTTATTTTGAGTTAATGGTTGTTGACGCAGGTCCTTCTTCCTACTCAACTTGATGCAAAAACACTCCCGCATCCTCTCAGCACTTTTAGTCACCCTCAATGATATTTTTTTCTTAGAGAAGGAAGATTTTCTTTGCTTCTGCCTGACTGCATGCATTCTATTGAGAAAGATGCAGGCTTCGCGCCTGTGGGTGGATAAGCTGCGCGGTAGGCAGTAAGCCCATTTTTCACTTGTTTTTCTCATTTTTTTGCAGTTGTAAGGTGTTGGAAACCCATAATAAATTTACCACCACTATGCCCTGGTATCTCATGACTGGTTAGGATGCTTGGTTGCTAGAATTTAGATTAGCAACTAGGTAGTTTTAATTTTAGTTTTTTATTTTTGAAAATCACACATGTTTAAGTAGGCGAAAGTAAGTGGCCTTCAATCCAAATATGTTGTCCGATAAAATGATTTGTTGATAAAATATACATAACACATAGAGTAATTAGAATAAAATTAAGTGGCCCACATATCCACATCTTAAGTTAGTTAATGTTTTTTCAATTTTTGCATTAGATTAATTCAAATTTTGCATTAGGAATCGGGACCAGGACCAAACTGTCGAAAATAAAGAAATTAATCCCTGCCACCCTTGCACCTTATATTGAGCCTCAATATGCATATGAACGCTTTCCTAATACAATTTTCCAGCTCCCTGTAGTGAAAAATTAGTATAAATAGGCAAGGTGTAAGTGGCCCATAATCCACACATCATTTATTTTGCAAGGAACAATCACACATAACGTAATTAGAAAAATATTGTAAAGGATCAACGCATATCCATAGCTCATAACACTTGTTATTATACACTCCAAAGAACACACGAAGCATCGGTAAGCATTGGAACAAAATGCACCTAGTCTGTTGGGACCTTTCTCCTCCTCTTACAATTACTTCACCAAGGCACACCCTAAGAAAATTGAGACTCTCTAAAAACAATCACTAATCGAACTCACGAAATTATCCCCACAGGGGACAAAAAATAAATTGTATTTCAGGTTAGGACCATCGAGGGAAGGCATCCAATAAGCCATCATGGTCATCATAAATTTTGAAACATAGATGTTGAATTTTTAGGGAGCTTAAAATCCGTCTATCCGCTCATGAAACAAATACTCGAGTGTTACCAAAGACCCGTTTCAGAGGGGGTTAAGCTTAGGCCCAATGTGTGTGGTACGTTTTGGGGTTACCCAACCCATCTAGTGCTCGGTACTAGTAGCTGAATACCAAGAAGCTCAAGACTCGAATGCTCACGTGGGATGACGATAGTTTAGTGGCAAAAACTAGGGCATCCTTCTCTATAGGTGACGGTGCAGGCAACACTAGATCCTCTTACCATTACCTTGGTCAATTCTTCGGCTGCTGGAAGGCGTCGTCAGTTCTTTCAGGACGTTAGTCCCAGTACCCATCATAAGACATCTTCGCAAGGCCCAGTTACATTAAGAGTGTAAGGACGATTAGGTATATTTAGGATTTTTAGTATCATACACAAAACAACCAAACCATATTTTTTACTTGCTTGATCACATAGCATTAAATTAAAGGAAAACTTGCCTCTTATTTTTTCTCTTTGTTTTATGCATGTGATCATATTTTCTTTGATAAAAATCTTCCTTCCCTCAACAAAAAAAAAATATTACCAAGATTAAGCTATTCAACACCATAATAGACCTAATGGGACCTCATTGATATAGGCATTTTTTGGATCTCCCCCAATTAGAGGGACGAGTGTAGGTCTTTCGCCATTTAGGCATAAAAGACGACACACCGCCACCATTATTAGTTCATCCTTTATCAGGGCATCTGTGATTGGAAACCCCCAAGGGTCACCCAACACCATGCCAGTAGAAACCCTAGCAGGGTCACCACTCTCAACTCCTCCCATAACCCCTAGAGGGCAGAGGAGCATTACCCCTTCGGGGAGTCAACAGAACATTCATCAGGGTATGCCACAGGGTAATATTCTCCATGCACCCCCCATAAACCATCACACTCAGACACTTGTGTTTCCATTGTGAACAATGGTAGTCAATACTCAGTTACCATTCCTAACATCTCTAAATCTTCCATATCTAAAAAATTTAACTAATGAACCTATTTCACATAACCCTAATTGGCCTTCCATGCCCACAAAGCTCCCTTCAGACATACCAAAATCTGAAGGGAAGCAAGCAAAAGACCTAGTAAATCATATTATGACTTTCCACCTGTGGTGTTCGTCTAATAGTATCATTGACCATACTATTCGACTAAGACTATTTCAACACACCCTAACTGGGCCTGCAGCGAAATGGTATGTTGAGAAGCCTTTTGCTTCACATGGAACCTTTAGCGCCCTCGCTACCGCGTTCCTCACTTATTTTCAGTGACCCATTCACCATGATTTGGGAATGGATATACTGACTCATTTTAGGCAAATGCTAGCAGTCCATATATTGTACCATCTCCACAAATGGTGGCGACATCGTAGTTTGTGCAAATCCAAAGTCGACGATAGAGTTTTTCTGGACTTGTTTTTGAAAATTATCACAATAGAGATATCAAAAGATGTGTCAACATAGAAACCTACTTTCGAGGAGGACGCCATTTGCAAAGCCCAAGAACTCAAACTCATCTACACCCAGTCAAGATATATTTACAATGTCCTACCAAATGCCTTGCTCCTACAAAATTATAGAGAGTTACCAGGCACATCGAATACCGCAGATGGTTTGATCAGGTCCTTGACTCAAGGTCACCTAGGCAGCAGTATCTAGTACCCAAGATATTCGTATGATTATACCCAGAACGCGACACAACCTGGCTACCACCAAAGTCAATCTGCACCTTTGCAGAATATGACGAATAGGGTGGCACCATATCATCAACAACAGGGAGGCATGTACCCTCCCTTGCAGGGGACACAATACTCAGCTAGGAATGCTGATGGAAGAGATCCCCCCCAGCTATCTTACACCAACCAAGGATAGGGGAACCCATATCCCCTTTTCCCCACACAAAATCCACCATCGCAAAACAACGCATCGATGAACCTAGTTCAACCATCCTAGGCTAAAAAATGTTAGGCTTACGACTAGGAGAACCACTATAACCCTCCTAACGCTGCAAAAAAGAAGCCTAGGAATGAAAAAAAGGGAGACCCTCAATAAGGGGGTAGTAACCAACAACACCCCCTCGAGATCTTAGTATGGGGGAAACCCCAACCAAAGTCAAAACCAGGAGCCAAAAAACAACTCCCAAGGGCAAAAAAATAGGTCCAGTCTAAGAAAAAACCATTCTTGTGCCATATGTGGTGAGTAAAACCATTACACTCACCATTGTCCCGAACTCCCCGAACTGAAAAAAATTCAAGGTAACTGTGGACAAGGGGGACCTAGCCAATAACCTGCTGTAATGAAGGAGCCTTTCCCCCACCAAGGAGTGGTTAACACCCAACAACAACAACCGCCCCAAAACGATATTGGAGGTCGAAACCACAAAATTTACATGAATGGTGAAGAAATGTTCTTCCAAAAAAGGAATAGGAACTATGACGCCCCACAGGACACCAACTTGTCAGGTACGGGCAGGAGTGCACCTATTGCACCGTTAACCATATCCAAAGTACCTGTAGAGCCCCTTCCGAAAACGGTCAAGGGGCCAACCATGCATGTAGGACACCACTCAAAAACTGTCCATAGCTATAACATAGTGGATGATTTAGCGCAATCACCCACTGCCATGTCAGCTTTAGAAGTCCTATAATCATGTCAGACTTAGGCGCAATCGACCCTTCCAATTCACGCCTAATGGTTTTTGACCTAGACAAAGCACGCCCCAGGTTTCCTTCTCTGGTTGCCTTCTAAATACTAGTTTCAGTCAGAATATCACCATACATCGATGTATCATTGACGAAGGAGCATCCACATGCATCATGTCCAAATCTGTTTGGAAAAATTTGGGATCACCTGAACTGAAACCATCGGATATCATGCTGAGAGAATACGACGGTCACCCTTTAGCCCCCGTCGGTCTATATCAAAATTTCCCTGTAAATCTGGCTGAAAAGACAGGGCTTATAGACATTGAAGTCTTGGATGCACAACTAGACTACAATATACTCCTCGGGAAGAGTTATATGTATGTCATGACTACAATAACATCCTTTGTCCTTCGGGTGATGATGTTCCCCCATGATGATCGGATCATCACCATTGACCAACTTATATACTATGACAAGAAACCCATGACGACTCTCGATGTCGTGTTACCATACTCATACACAATTACGGAATCGCTCACGCGATATACAGAATTTGGCCCCGACCAATTCAAACCGTCATTGATCCTAAGATAATTCTTAGGAGATCCCCCTATCATACAAGAGGGAGCCCCAGAGAGCACCGGGGCACCGGTGTATATGATGCTATCATCAAACATCAAAACAAGCCCAGATATGGAAACTAGTAGTACAAATACCAAAGCTATTGGCACGACATTCCTATCCTATGCTATCACAAAAACCCCATTTTTATACCCCCCACCTGGTTTTGTGTCAAAGCAAGTCTTGGCAATTATAACATTGCCAAACATGTATTTCACAATACCTGTGTGGTATTTGGTCCCCCCAGCCATGCTAGGAAGTCCTGGCATCACTTCTACATGGATAACCCCTGTCACCCCTCAGGAGGCCACAACGATCAACGAAACACTCGTATTAGTGCTAGCTAATGCGACCAAGAAAACCAACAAAAAAGGGAAGAAAATTGAAAACCAAAAAATACCTAGGGCATTACAACCTTGCACATTATGTAATATCGCAGGCCATCCTACTAATATTTGCCTGAATTTAGATGAATTAAAACCTCTTCTAACCACTAAAAAAAATGCTGTGACCTCAGGTTCCCATAAAAATGAACATGCCACAAAAAACCAAGGGAAATAATTTCTCTCCAATCATGCATGCGCCATATGCGACCGTTATGTGCATTATACCCACCATTTCCCAGAGATGCCACGATATAGGGATGCCCTGGAAGCCCTAGAGAAATCTTACCAATAGGACCCCTCAGATCCACCGATGCAAATGGACGAGAGAAAACCTAGAACCATACTATACCTATGAGATGAGCCTACATCGTACTCATACATAGTCACTGCAATGGACCAAAGACGACAAATAGAGGCCACTCGACAGGCTCTAGTTTACGCACTGTGCGACGAGCCTGACCACTTAGTCACACCGTTCCGAATTAAGGGCGTTTAACCATTGGTACCAAGTCCCTCATGTTTCCCAAAGAAAATTAGTTCAAAATCAATGACATACATGTCATATTTGTTGAAGAAAGCACCATGTGCACTGTTCTCCTCATATCCATCGATTCTGGTCTATGTTGGATTTCATGTGATGTTTCATCGCTAAAAACTCTGACTTAGCTATCTCAGACATGGAATCCACAAAAAATATTACAAATCAAGGGAAAGAAGCAATAAATACCATACTATATGTGTCCGAGGTGCGACGGTCACCTGAACGACTGCCTACCTCCCATAATCGACCCCAAGCTCCAGTACAACTCTGCGCACTCTGTGATGAATGAGATCACTTCATCGTCGACTGTGCAGCTCTAGAGATATTCCAAAGATGGGACCTAGTCAACCCAATATACTACGACGAGTTACAAGCAATCTAGTATTTGTGCCTAGTGTGTTCAGGCGACAACCTGGTGCGTCGTTGTCCCTACATCCCCCAATTTCGTTCGGTGTTAAATTTTTTATGCCAGGCCATAACATGCCTCACCGCAACAGACGAATTAGATTCAAAATCCATTGAAATTTAGACGACTAATAAAATGAGGCAACCAGGTACATTTTCTTCATGTCAGAAGAAAAAAACAACCAACAAAGCAGCATATCATCACCCCCAACCGCCCTCCATGGATAAGCCCAGCCTGCGCATTATGTGACACACACAACCACCTTGTTGCCCAATGTCTAAATTTAAGATCATTCCATAAATGATACCCAATTACTCTAGGAGTCGAAAGGGAGTGGAGAATGAAAGAAAAATAGTCGTGTCTGATTTTTCATGACAACCATCATACTCGATAGTGCACTTACATCTCTCAATTTCGACCTTTATTATACACCATACGTTCATTGGCTACCTAATACCCAGATGTAACTGGTTTAGAACCAAGGTAGCCTAGCGCAAGGTATCCTAGCACAAGGCAACCTGGTCCCCATCGTTACCAAAACATTAGGGAGGCTAAAATGACACATCGTCCTAGCAGGGCCCAAAACTAGCCAAGAATGACATGTGTGCTGTGCGATAAAAAATGGCCCCAGGGTGAATCAATGTCAGAAACTCAAGAATCTCACTTAAAGTCTTCACATGGTCACCACCTTCCCATAGATAAATCTCTCCAATCAAGAGAAGATCACATGCTACTATTGTAGGATTTGCTCGCAATTCCACCATACTATGAATTGTGAATATCTCCCAAGGCTACGAGCCATAAGGGTAGCTTTGAGTTTGAACTCCCTAAAATATATAGAAAAACCAAAACCAAAGACTCGTATATGGCAGAAGTGCAAACATGCCCCAATTCCCAATCATCCTGGAGCATCCACTTTGGGCACAAAGAGTAGCGTTGGTTCTCACACCATCTACTCGATAGGAACCTTGACACCATGCACAATTTGCACAAGTCACAATCACAAAATAGAGTTGTGTTCCTTAATGGAAACATTTCAACACCTATGTACTCAATGTATCTTCCAAATCTAGGAAACTGCGAGTACCCTTAGTATGCCATGTGAAGAGCACAAGCTTGCTCTCACACAAGCCACCACAATGGAAATTCCTCCACCATTCAACGTCAATGAAACACAACACCACATATGATTCATCTCATCATGCATGGGAACCATGAATCGTGCTTTCTCCTCATATATCATTGGTGTCGAGACCACCACAACTAAAATAGTAGTTATACCATCGACGATGCAAACTCAACCAGTCTGCACCTTATCGACCTCACCTCATTCCACAACATCAAATATGGAATCATATTCATTTATGTCGACCAACACTGTTAAACTAGAACCACTTCCTCACGACCTCACACAAACCGATTCCCCCTTAGACGTCTTGTTTCATTTAGACGAGGATATTCTAGAGGCCATGATGGAACCAGATTGTCTGTGGGACTCAATGCATCACTGCTTGTTTTTTCTTCCAGAAAAAAATTCATACCTAAAAACCTAGAAACCCAAGAGATATACACCATTGAATCTAAATAATTATTCCCATATGGGAAGGTAGATTGGTTCAAAAAACCCATCCCGGTGCTTGATGCTTTTGAAGAAGGAAATATGTCAAATATTTCATCAACCATTAAGGTGAATATCTCGAGAAAACCAGGAAATATCGAAGAAATATCACTAGGGGCAACATGCTCCCCAGACAAGGTAGTCACTTACACAAACTTGTTACAAGAGTACAAGGACATCTTTGCATGGGATTATTCGGAAATGTCGGGGCTTAACCCCACTATTGTAGAACATCACATTGACACCTGGCTTGACATACCACCAGTCCACCAGAAACATCGTTAATTACACCCATCAAAGGAAAAAGCGATGAAGCAAGAAATTGACAAGCTTCACAAAGCAGGGTTCATCTATCCAATCGCTTACACATCGTGGGTTTCCAACCCTATTCCCATTATGAAAAAACAGGGCACCATTTGAGTCTACACCGATTTACGAGATTTGAACAAAGCTTGTCCCATGGAAAACTACCCTACCACATTTATCGACCAAGTCATTGATTCTTGCTCCAGTTATGAGGCCTTGTCCTTCATGGACGGATTCTCAGGGTACAATCAAATTCAAATCTGACACACGGATCGGTACAAGACAACATTCACTACCCCTTGGGGCACATTCACATACTAGGTTATGTCGTTTGGTCTTAAAAACACTGCAACCACCTTCTAGCGGGCCATGAATTATATCTTCCACAACCTGCCCCACATAATATTAGCTTACTTGGACGACCTCTTTGTACGATCCAAGAAACCAAGTGACCATATGGAGGAATTACGGTTGGTATTCCAATGATGCTGACATTACAACCTATGCTTGAACCTCTCAAGTGCATCTTCTGTGTCAATGCAGGTAGACTATTAGGGTTCATCGTATCCCAACAAGGGATCAAAGTGGACCCCCTCAAGGTCTAGGAAATCAAAGAGGTGCCACCACCTGAAACTCTCAAGAAACTTCAAAGCTTGTAGGGGAAAGCCAACTTCTTGAGTTGCTTTGTCCCAAATTATGCCACTTGCGCGCAAGTATTCCTAAGCCTACTCTGTCAGGATATCCCATTCAAATGGGATGATCAGGCTCAATAATGGTTTGAGGCGCTAAAGGAAACATTGTCTTCATCCCCTTTGATCAACCCACCAAATTATGACAATGAATACACCCTATGCCTATCAGCATCAGATAATGCCATAGCTGGGGTGTTAGTCCAAGACGGACTAGATGGTAAAGAACACGTAATCTATTATGTTAGTAAGAACTTATCAGGCCCCGCTTTAAGATATGAACCTGAAGAAAAAAACCGCCCTATGTACATGCAGTACAAAAACTTCGACAATACATCATCCTGCAGACTACAATAGTCATAGCAGTTATCAACCCCATGATATATTTTCTAACCTGTCGACTGGTGAACCACAAATACGCTTGATGGGTAGTCATACAATAGGAATTCGACCTACAGTTTATCTCCCCCAAGAGCAAAAAAGCATTAATCTTAGCTGAGTTCATCACTGACCTCCCAAATTTGACTAAAGGTTCCCTAGTTAACGACTCACTACTAGATGAACATCTATTTTTAGTGACGACTGAGGATCCTTGGTACGACGATATATTCCTATTCTTACGAACCCAAAATTTCAAGCCAAATCTCACACGTGGCGACTAAAGGTGCATATGTCACCAACCCCTCGATACCTCCTCATGGGAGACGTCCGTTATTAATGAGGTGGTGACACTATCTTACGCTGATGCCTTGCACATGACCAAGCTGAGCAAGCCCTAAATGACTATCATAGTGGGGCTTGTGGAGACCACCTCTTAGGGATGGCCACTGCCCAAAAGTCCTATGGGTAGGTTATTTTTGGTCCACCCTATTCCATGATTGCATTCAAGTGGTCAAACAGTGCGAGCGATGCCAATGCTTTGCCCACAAGTAAAGAGCACCTCCAGCTCCTCTGCACCTGGTCATTGTAGCCCACCCCTTTTGAAAATGGGGAATCGAATTTATGCCTTGTAACCCTGCGTTGTATGACAACCAAAAATACATTATTGTAGCCATCGACTATTTAACCAAGTGGGCAGAAGCCATGCTCACATATGACAACACGACAAAAACCGCAACACAATTTATCTTCAACCATGTCATCGCACAATTCAGTGTGCCTAAGGAATTAGTCTCCAATAAGGGAAAGCATTTCGAAAAAAAAATATTCCAGGAGTTGTCTCGTCAGCTAGGATTCACAGATGAATTTGCGTCACCATACTACCCACAGTCCAATGGATAGGTAGAAGCTGTTAACAAAGTACTCAAAACAATGTTATAGGCTATGGTTAATAACCATAAAACAGACTGGAACCATATGTTTTTTTTCAGCCCTGTGGGCATATCGCACGACAGTTAAAGACTCAACATGGTTCACACCTTTCCAATTAGTGTATGGAGTAGAAGCCATGATTCCCATTGAATGCAAAATCTCCAACTTACATGCAACCATCAAAATCCTCGATGATACCCAAACTTTAGAGAAATGTTTGGTACAATTATAACACGTCGACGAAAATTGACGAGAGGGGCTCCAACACACTGAGGCACATAAAAAATGGGTAAAAGCATCATTCGATGTCAACATCACCCCTCGCTCATTTTCAGAGGGGGAGTTAGTCCTCCGCTACGATGTTGGAAAAGAGGCCTTAGGCCCCAAGAATTTCGAAACATTATGGAAAGGTCCTTACATCATAAAACATTTCCTCCTCAAGGGAGCAGACATCTTGTTAGAGCCCGACGGTACATGCCTAGCTAACCCCGTCAATGGGCCCTACCTCAAAAAATTCCCCCCATAAGGGCAGGAAGTCTAAGATTTATAGATAAGATGCATGTAAAAATATTTTTTGAGATGATCATAATCATCGAGGACTTGTTCTAAAAAATTCTCTAGTGTCACAGATGGATCGTCCCCCCATCCACTATTTTGGATTCACTGATGGAGCCTCACGATGGTCGCAAAATGTAGCAACAACCACTTGGGCCATATACTATCCTGACCAGCCACCATTCTTCACCAACGAAGTATGTATTGGATCACCTACCAATAATCAAGCAGAATATGATGCAGTCATTGGGTTGTTGAGCGACTCCTTCAGCCAGGGCATTCACCATCTACATGTCTATCTTGATTCCCATCTAGTGGTATCACAGTTAAACTAAGAATTTTTATTACGAAATTCACACCTATTTAGGAATTAATTCCATGCATGACAATTAAGTCACCATTTTGATCATATTACATATACACATGTACCAAGAAATCGAAACCAGATAGCCGATGGCATAGCTAACCATATCCTAGACTGGAATGCATCTCGTATAAACCATCATGCATAGAAAATAAAAACATGAAAACATAACTATCCATCATAGGTACGTAACATCCATCAATAAACACAAATAATATCCATAGACATATCATAAAAGCCACAAAAAATATACATCTCACATATATACATAAAAAAATATGAGTCCCAGTATACAAGTCATGTCCCTGACCATAATTTTAGTCAAAAAATATATCCACATGTCATCAAAATAGGGAAGCATACTTAGAATGGACGCTTTGCTTGATCATACAAATATACCTAGGGCTGAGCCCCGCCTAGTGGGTCATTGGGACCCACGGTTGCACCCAGTGCCAGTACAAGTGCAACAACCAAAACTGCAAGTGCCGCATGATGCAAAGTCGGGCGATGCACCCTCTCTTGAGTCATCACTGTCTCGAGCCATACATATTCCAGATCATCAAAAAATCCCCAAGTCGGCATACCCCAGGTCAATCTCTCTAACAGACTCCATGAGTCAGCTAGATCTGCTACACAAGCATCCTCAGCCTTGATCGTCATCACCACAAGGTCAACATCAACAAACTGCTCCTCAACCGCCGCAACATGATCCTCGACTGCCTCAGTGCAGGCAATGAGGGCAACATCCCCTGTGGTAGCTGCATCATTGCTACCCTCCCCAGAAGGGTCCCCAACACCTCCATACCCCCAACCTATTCTTGACCTACCCCACTTGGGACCCTCCTAAATGGCTGATGTCCCACTAACTAGGCAGTAGGATGCCCCACCGCAACCGCATTTTCAAGAGAAACAAAAAGTGTCAGTGTCACCATAAAATAAATATAAATCTACACATAATAAAATCCTAAAAAAATGCAGAAAAACATTAAATTTCGTACCTTCTAGACCCCATGCGTAGCCGTTAGGAAGACCCATATCCAGGTCCCCCTGGAAGTCCATCGCCGAGTACGGGTAGTCTAGAAACATCTACGAGTTCACCTGGAACCACACCTCAATGGTCGCATCATAATAGCGAACAACCTCCCCTCATCCACTGTGGGGCATCACAGGTGCCCACTGCTGCATCTAAGGATCTCTAGGAGGACCCAGGGGAATTGGCATAAAAGGTTTGAGCATCCTCACCCTCTCATACATAATAATACATAAGATACTCACATAGGTAAAGATCTTGGAAGACCCCTTCTGAGCCTTCCCTAGCTGTGTCACCATACCATCGTATACATGTAGAGCCTAGTCATAGAAGCGAATGGCCCGTAGCTAGCGCAAGGCACCAATATGAGGACTCGATACCCTATTGGGTGATGACAACCCTGTTAGGAAAAATATCATTGCTAGGGCACCCCTATCAGCTAAGTTTTTCACGAAGCTGATACAAACACAACCCTGTGTAATAAGATCATGAACACAATGCTCCTTAGCCCAGTGCTATATGTTCACTCTCCTAGGTGGGAGTGGGTGTGCAAGAGCCTCACCATGAGGCAGTAAACCAGTCACGAAATAAATTTCCATCTCTGACCGGATGACGACATCTCTACTGCACAACACCATAACATGCCATCTCCTGTTCCAGCAACAGATCAAGAACCAAAGAAGGCTATCTTGTGACCTCATTATGTTTCGCTCTATAAATTTGAGCAACCCCCATTGTGCCAAAATCCCCGGAGTACTAGGGTCTTGGGCCATAGCTACTCGAAGATCAGGCCAGTATCTCTCATGCCACAACATCCAGTTACCAGAGATAAACCAAAATCAGTGACTCAAACCCAAAAAATAAAAAAATTTCAATTTTTTTTACCTTCACCATGCCTTTGTAGAGAAAAGGCGCGATGAACATGCGTGGGTATCAGATAGAAATGCGTGCATCATTTCACAAATACTTTTCCAGGCACGAAGATTTAATTCTGCGGGAGGACCGCATGGGGCATGTTGGAACAGGGTCTCCTATAGCGGCGAATTTTGTCCATTTTTGTATATTTTTGTAATATTTAGTCTAACGCAGGGGTTTTGGGGTGGGTCAAAGCCCCTAACATATTGTAACGGGTCAAGGGTAGAAAAAGAGTCTGCAAACCATGGTTTACAGACCATTGGATGCGTAGGCTAAATCGGTACAAATAGATGAACCTTTTTGACTCTTAGGTAGAAGAAAAAATAGAGATTGATGATAGTTGCGAATTGTTAGATCTGTTTGGGTTGCTAAGGTAAGGAATCCTGCTGGCTGTGTGCGCAGAGATCCTTAGTCCTGCTGTGTGCGGACTCTGCTGGCTGTGTGCTCAGGATGCGTTGGATTGTATTGGGTTTTTGAGGCTAATATATGCGAATCTGGTTAGAGTACCTCTGCGTTATCTGAGTTTATGTATTACTGTTGATGCGAACTGTTGAATTTGTGACACTTATTGTGGTTATTCATTGTTTCTGCGGAACTATCTTTATTATAATATAGAGTATTACTATGATCTATTGTCATGCGTTTATAATATTACCTGTGATAATGCTTATGCAGAAGTGCTGATTAGATCTATGACTGATAGTAGCTCTGTTAACTATGGACTATTATGATTAGTGAACTTGCGAATAGATCTGTTTTATAGCTGTGAGAGTATCCTTGTTCCTGTTATATGAATATATGATCCATCGATTACTGCGATTATAGTTGCTGTACTGGTAGCTTGGTATTATGCACATGGATGTGAAGTTCATGAGTAGTTAGGAGCTCTGCGATATAAGTATGTAACTAGATCTGTTAAATACGAAGCTGGTAAGCTAGGAACATAGCTCTGCTTGACTTACCTACTCTCTCTCTCAGGGTGTGGAAACCTGGTTCCAGCACCCTCCCATACTGCTTTGGGTGAGACTTTGGCCTACACAAGTAGGTCACTGTCGAAAGGGCCAGTAGTATAGGGGTTTGTTGGCAAACCTTAACCTCTGAACCTGGGTCAGGACCCCTCGAGCCAACAAATGGTTCCGTTGCCAGGACCGGGACAATTTTTAGAGAGAGATCGAGTAATGCCAAGAGAATATTGGAAACCTGAGAAGAAAGAAATTGAAGAGTGGTTCAAAAAACAAATTTAGGAATTTGCGATAAAAGAGAATCACAACACAAGATTGACGGTGGAAAAGTGGAAGAATAAGTACATTTTCACAGAGATCTACGAAATCTTCTTTGTGACATTTGCGACCGAGCTTCAGGAGTGGCTTGCAAGGCTCGTAGATTTCCAGAAGTGTTGGAAGGATGAACGAGTCACGCAGTGGACCCGAGAGTTGATCCAGCAGTTAGAAAATACTGATAAAATTATCACTTGTACAGTATATCACTGGGTGGACAGTGTGCTACGAGGGTTTGTGACAAAGTTTTCCATTGATCAATTCGTCTCCTATTCTGAAGCAGCGCGAAGGTTCTTCAAGGGTCTCTGGGGTAAGTTTCTGAAAACCTTACCATTTCTGATTAAGATATTACTGTGCGAAAAGAGAATTCTGTGCAGCCACACAGAGTGAATGAGCTCCGGTCAAAGTGAGGGTACAACGCGTAGTGGTAAATACTACAGAACTAATTAAGAAGTAGATCGATCTGTCTACATTCCATTAAGAAATTATGCTACGCAGATTTCTCCGTATATGCCATAGTCGAACCCTCATAGGGGTAAGAACTCACCGCCTCCACCACCAGAAGACGATATGGCCTCGCACATGAAGCTACCCACCTTCAAAGGCGTAGGGGATGAAGATATGGATCAGTTCTGATTTGTCGCAAGGTTGGTATGGACTGCCCAAAATGTAGCTAGTGACGCGGTGAAAAGAGCGCAGCTATCCCTTGCATTTGAAGGAAGAGCCTTGGATTGGTACATGGGATACATCGACCAGCATGCAAATGCAACCATTTAAGAGATTAAAAATGCCTTGAAGCAACAGTTCAAGAAGCCCAAGTCCTACTCTCAGATAGTGAACGATCTGAAGGATATCAAGCAACGACCGTCCGAATTCGTATGGGAGGCTGACCAACGGTTAAGAAGGAAATTAGAGAAGGAGGATTTCTGTATGATGACAGGCAGCACACAGAGTGGTTCATTGCTATGTTGCTGCCCCACTTGCGCGTGCCAATGGGACATCAAGCCATTGAATCACAGGAAAAGGCCTTGGAAATTGCGATGAAGCTAGAAGCTGCGCAAGAGATGATACCCAGTTAGGAGTGCAACAGATACAAGGCAAGCTATAAGAAATGCATATGGAGATCCACAATCTACGGAAGGAGCGAGGAACAGAGGCTAGCCCTGAAAGATGGTGCATACGGTGCAGGGTGAATGGACACACCAAGGATAATTTTCCTCTGCTAGCAGACTACATATAGGTTGGGGGACCCAGTCCGTTGTGACCTATGGAAGCTCCAGGACCAAGTGGACTAGTGCTTTGGTGCAATGATTGTCGCGTGCTGGGCTGCACGATACCAACCACTGCCCCCGCCTTGTCGCATATGTCCAAGAAATAAATCAACATTGGTGCAGGTTCTATAGATCTGTAGGCCATGATGAACAGAACTACTGGATGTATGATCTGATGATAGATCGAGGAAATATATATAGGGTATAGTCGGATCCATCCTCGCCAAGATCCCCCTCTGGCATTGGTGGCTCCCCAGCTTAGGGCAGGGGGGGGGGGCGAGGTGGAAGCGCGGGTAGATTGATTTTCTATAACTGTGGGGAAATAGGGCACTTTGCAAGGGACTGCGTGAACCATGCGAGAAAATCATGCAGACATTGTAGACAATTGGATCATGCGATTGAAGATTGTCTGATTCTGATGGCTAAGATGCAGGAGAAGCAACATAAACCTACGCAGAATATACAAAGGGTCAAGGCAGAACCTCGAGATGAAGGACCAAGTGTTAACGTTATAACATGTAGCGGCATGGCCATTGGAGGAGCTGCGGAGAAGGTTGAGGCGGAGCCTCTCATCCGTAAAGCAGCTGTTAAACAAGAAGGTTTGGAATTATAGAAAGAAAAGGAAACCCTTATCACAGCTCGCCAAGATTTTGCTAAAGCTGAGACACCTACTCCTCATGCCCCTAGGAATCCCAAAGCAGATGATGAGGTCCGTAGAAAACCTCCAAGCCTTGATAGACAGTTGCGCAGAAAAAACAACCCCAGCTATGGAAATTAAGGATGTGCACAAACTATATAAGCATAAGAGAAACACTGGTAGGGAGATGCGGTTGACCGCACATATCGGTGATTACGAAATGGATCAGGTCATTCTAGACTTAAGATCAGATGTGAACGAACTACCTAAAAAAACTTCGCAACGAATGGGAGAACCTATGCTGGAATGGTCCACTATCCAGCTGTGCATGGCCGACCAACAAAAGATCATCCCGTTGGGGAGACTAACAAAGATCGTAGTAGATAGTGCAGGAGTTAAGGTCCAGGCTGAATTTGAAGTCATTCAAATTGTAGACGATGCGGACCCTTACCCGACACTCCTAGGATTGAACTGGGCCATAGATATGGGCAGTATTATCAACTTAGAAGCATGGTGTTTGAAAATGAGGGAACACGGGTGATAGTACCGCTAGATCCCGCAGAAGGAGAGAGGTACATAGAACCGGTGCGTGAGGAAGAAGAGGTGGATCACATCTATAAGTTTATTGTGAGGGACGAAGACTGGATCAATCCTATGGCCGATGGTGTGCTTTACTGGGAAAGAGATAGCGAATGCTTCTCCGACTTCGACGAGGAAATGGAAAATTGGAAAAATCGGCTGCATGATGTCTTTGCGCTTCGCTGCCTGTGAATTACAAGGGACTCCCGCTGCATATCTTCAGAGGTAAGAGAACTGCCCTACTTTGATGGTTCTAGTAGTATAAAAGAGTTTTTGCAAACATTCAAAGCTAAGGTGCCTAGAGAATGAAGGTTATGGGCCCTTAATCTAGCCATGCGCGCAACACCTACAAGATGGTGGGACACACATAAGGGGGCGTTCCAAGAGAGGGAGGAATGTCGAGATATGATGGTCCTACGAATTGAGCCTTCGGTCGACGTGCGCGTCAAGACATTTCTTGGCCCAGGGGATCCGCGCAAACATTTGTTTGCCTGGATGGAGAAATGGTGTGATCATACTACAGAAGAATGGGTTCACTTGCTTATTCATGCCTTGGGACCAATTCCCACCGCATGGTACCAAGATGCAGAGCTACATCAACGCACCCACCAGTGGGAAACCTTAAAGGATGATTTTTTGTGGAAATTCGGGTTAACAGGAGAATCAGAGGCGTTTGATGAAGCTCTACAGGATATTGATACCTTTGTATTTGGTGAATCCAGCCACTACGCAGCATATGAGATACCCACATGGGAAACGCAGATGCAGGATATTGTCAATTGTCGCAATATAACTATAGAAGAGTGCGATGAGGATCCGTGCAATATCTCTATCCCAGAATCAGAGGGGGAGCACTCAATTGAGGGACCTCCATTGCAGAATGTGGATGTGACAAAGCCTTTGAAACTGCCGGAAGTCAACATTGGCACGACATAGCAGCTTCTGTTGGCTAAAGTTGGTGACTACTGGGATGATGACTCTGTAAGAAAAGTTGCTGAATTGCTCACAAAATATCAAGACTTATTCCCAACCAAGTTTTCGGAGCCCAAAGGAATCACAGGAGACCTAGGGATTATGCACATCACGCTAAAATCAGATGCGCGCCCTGTAAAGCAGCAGCCTTATCGATTGAACCCCAAGTACAAGTAGAAGGTTACAGAAGAAATCGATAAAATGCTCGCCACAGGTATTGTCGAGCTGGTCGAGCAGTCGGATTGGGTAAGTTCGATGGTGGTTCAGGAAAAGAAAACAAAGGAAGGAATATGAATATGTGTGGACTTACAAAAGCTAAATGACGCCTGCGTACATTACCCCTTTCCGGCACCATTCTCCGATGAGATCCTGGATAGCGTAGGAGGCCAGGAAGTGTACTCATTCATTGATGGGTTCTCAGGATACCATCAAATTAGAATCGCGCCAGGAGATCGCAACAAAACTACATTTTCCATTGAAAGGGAATCCTTCCAGTATACCGTAATGCCTTTTCGACTCAAGAATGCCCCTGCTATCTTGTCGTGGGTAGTTGTCGCAGTGTTCAAGGAATTAATCCACAAATTCCTAAAAATGTATTTCAATGATTGGACTGTCTTCGGCTTAGTAAAGACACACGTTTCGAACGGGCGCATAATGTTGGATGCCTGCCGAAAACACCAGATTTCCTTGAATATAAAGAAATGTATCTTCTGCATACCCTTCGGAATCTTGCTTGGACATATGGTTTGCTGACAAGGGTTGAGGGTGGATCTTGTGAAAGTGCCCGTTAAAATCAATGTGGCAGTGCCTACAACTGAGAAACAACTACGTTCGATCCTTGGACATACGGGCTACTACAGAAAATTCATTCAGGGATACGCACTGCTCACAACACCTTTGGAAAAGATGCTTAAGAAGGATGTTTCATTCCTTTGGGATGACGAGTGCCAAAAGAGTTTTGAGCTACTCAAAGCAAAGATGGTATCTTCACCTATTCTTATTTTTCTCGATTGGGAAAAGGTCTTTCATGTTCATGTTGATGCTTTAGGGGTTGGCCTGGGAGCAATCCTTACTTAGCCTGGCGCCGGAGTCATTGATCACCCAATTGCATTTGCTAGTCAAAAACTCTCGAGTGAGGAGCACAATTATGCCAGCATGGAGAGGGAAGGGTTGGCCATGGTCTATGCACTACAGAAGTATCGACACTATTGGTTAGGAGGAAAATTTAAGATGTTTACAGATCATTCGGCTTTAAAGTACCTGGTGAATAAGCCTGTGTTGGGGGGGAAAATTTGCAGATGGCTGTTGCTATTTCAAGAATACGATTTTGAAATCGTAGTCAAGCCAGGGAAGATGGATGCTGCGACAGATCACTTGTCCCAAATTGAGACGGGCGAGAAACCCACTAACTTGGAGGAAGGATTTCTTGATGCGTAGCTATTCGCCATTAAGGTCGTTGATGCACACTTCGCTGATATCATTTACTTCTTGACTATAGGCATGACACCTCTAGAATATTTGGTACAACAAAAGAAGGAGTTGGTTACTCGGGTGATGGATTTTACCATTATCGCAGGTCAATTATATAAACTAGGCGCTAATGATGTACTGCGCAGATACGTTCTAGGGCATGAAAGGCACACTATCTTGGAATACACTCAGGAAGGCATAGAAGGAGGTCACTATGCAGGCAAGGGAACGACACAAAAGATCTTGCGGGTTCGGCTATGGCGACGTAGAATTACATTTGGAAGGAATAGGCTCAGACTGCAGTTGGTGTGCTGGGAATGCAAGAGGTATGCTTAAAGCGTAGGGGTGCGCTGGGAGTGCAGGAGGTATGCTCAAATCACAGGGGTGCGCAGGGGCACGTTGAGCGCACCCAGGGTGTGAAAACTAGCCGTTGGAACAGTTAAATTGGGTAAAAAGAAAAAATTACCGTTGGATGGGGCAGGCAGTCGTCATTTAATGAGGCAATTTCTGGAGATTTTTTACCGTTTAATTGATGGTAAGTTCCACGTGAAATCTACCCTACTGTTGGGCGATCGCCAAAACTATAAACCAGGTGGGCTAGATCAGACAAGGGTTCCGTATTGCTTGAATAACTCGTACTTGGCATGTTTGTCCTGGATGAATTTGTGTTGTAAGAATTTATGTGCCTATAGCATCTCTTTCATGTCTGAACAACCTGCTCCCTCTGACATTAGCAATCCTGAGTTTGTCTTTCGTGCTAGGATGATGGCTACGAATCCTGGTGAACCATCAGAACCAGTAATCTCGGTAGAACAAGGCAATAAGGAAGTGGTGGAGATTGAGACTGAGGCTAAAGAATTTTTCTCCACCCCAGTCACTAAGAAGGGAAAGGAAAAAGTAGAAGGCTCAGGGAAGCCCCTGAAACCCGCAAAATGGGTTGGCGGGAAGCCTCGTACTTCCTCCCGAAACGTAAAATCCCTAAAGGCGACACCACAGGAGCGTGATGCTCAGGAGGAGGCCCAGCCTGTCGGCCCGATCAACTGGTTACCTCCCTTCGTTCGGCTGCGCAGGACCTCGACGTGCACACTGAAGAACCTCAACGACCTGACCACTTATTTGTAGATGCCGCTGACCCAGGGAGAGGTCCTTATCATTGGTGAAATTGTTGGGAAGCTTCACGAGATCAAATTCGACGATCAAGACTTTGCCAGTTTGGAGGCCTTCCCTGAGTTGGTGCATGAATTATACCTTGACACAATTCAGGCAGACGATGGGATCAAAATTTTTCCTCAGGGCTGGGTGCATGGATTGGCCAGTTCTGGGCTCCTGAACTTGCTAATGATGCCAAACTTTGGTCACTACAATGTCACGGACCGACTAGCCTGACAATTTCTTGCCCTAATTCATGATGGCTGCCTATAGATCTAGGACAAGATCCCCATCGACGCTGCGCTGGTTCACATAATTACTGGCCTTCCCATGTATGGCCCCAAACCTCTGGAGTGCGTGGATAAAAAGTATGACGCGAAAACTGCTGAGTATGTGCGCAAGACCTAACATGTGGAGCGCAATACTCGAGCGTTTATAATCAAGTCCGTCAGTGACCAAGGCACACAGTTGGGCACGATGTTGTTGGTGTGCAAAATGATGAGAAAATGTTAGGTCACCTCTATCCCAGCCTACGTAATTAAGTTAGTAGGACAATGCAGGAAAGGGGTATGTTTTAACTGGGCCCAGTATTTGTGTGATGAGTTTCTGACTAATGTCCACGAGTCCCAGGAGCAGGGCCGCGCCTTTTGTTATTCCTAGTTACTATTCCTCATAGCGTTGGTTGCTTGGGAAGTTCTTGCAGAGTCAGTCCTCCTTGAGCTTACCTCGGACATTTGCGAAGGGGCTCGCTATGCACACTTATGGGATTATAAGGATCCGCAACGTCTCGAGGAAAACCAAGTTTTTTGGGTCCTCTTTTAGAGTATCTTGGCCGCAACCATTAAAATCCAACCACGGTTGTCCCCTTCCGTGTATGACAGATACAAGGGCATTGCGGCATTTCAAATCACTATGCACAACATCTTGATCAGAACACACAAGGATAAAGCCTGGAATTCACTCCCTTATATGGTGGCAGATGAAGAAGTTGACAACTTCATTGCGCTCTGGCCTCCTAACTGGAAGATCGGCTTCAAAACTGGCGCGAAGGGTGTCTAAGGAACCAACACATCAAAAGTCACCCCCCTTGTCGTCATCAAGGATACCAGAGGTGCGACCAAGAGTACAAGACAAGATATAGGCACGGTCGCACAAAAGGATGTGCAACAGAAGCAGACCCTTGAGAAGGACATCGAGGCGGAGACTCAGGTAGAATCGCTGCTAGACCTGGGCACAGAAGGACTGGATGTAGGAGGACCTGCCTCCCCCCACAGCAAAAAGTGAACAAGCGAGCCTGTCAAAACGCCCTGCAAGAAGCAGCGCTCTCAATGGATGGAACGAGATGAGACAGTCACGTTGACTGACGTAGACCTTGAAAAAATCGTTGATGCGGTCACTCTAGCCGTGGAGGACAGGTGGGTAGCCTTAGAGGAGCAGCAGAAAGCTCCGGTCGACACAATCCAGGCTAAGCCCCGTGCGCTACAGTTGAAGATAGATACATTGCAGACTAGTGTAACTCAGGTACGCACACCTTTAGCCGCCTGTAGTGCAGCATTAGTTACAGATGAAAGCCACCTCTACTCTCTACCTAGCGCAACCCTTGTGATTAGTCCACCCAACCTGGGAATCCAAGTCTAGGCCAGTATAGAAGTCCAGCTAAATTTAGCTAGGCTACCTCATGAGGCCTTGCAGGGTCTCCACACCTCTGTATTTCAGGAAATTCACCATCGAGACCAACAAGTGCACCAACAGCTCGGAGTGGCTGAACAGACAATTGATGCAAAGAACACTGAAGTGTGCCTCGCCACCACGAAGCACACGGAGCTTGAAAACGTGATTCACCAACTATGCGAAGATGTTACCACAGAGATCCTGGCCACAGCCACTCCTCAGGCGAAGGTTGAGAGGTTGGTCATAGCACTGAAGGCCTCCCGAGAGGAATTTCAGATGGTCAAGGCATGAATGGAGTAGCAGATTGCCAACCTCCAGGCTAAGTTGCAGCCTGAAACACCTCAGGAGGTATGGGCCCAACGAACTGCGTTGGTCACTGTGGCTACGAATGCCATTATAGGGAAAATCACGCAGGGTGCCCAATTATTAGAAACGACCATGCAGCTATGGACCAAGGTCCAAAGTGAATCGATCCTGCATGACATCAAATAGGATCTGCGGCAGAAAGGAGGAGAGTTCGAGACGTTGGAAGTCACCTTGCCCACTTTAGTTCCTACTCAGCGTTTGACACGGCTGCACACCAGTCACGCCCTCGAAGCTGATATTGATGAACTCCGGCAAAAGAAGAAGGCCCTCGGCGACCGCCTGAAGCCTTGGGTTGCTGAGGCCCTCAAGATTTCACAAGATGTTGATGTCACGGTTAAGCAGCTGAATCAGACTCTGCAGAGTGTCCACGCCGCGACAGAATGCCCGATTTTAGAAAAGTTGGTCGACATCGCACAGAATGCCGCTGCTTAGAGTGAAGGCGTGCTGCCTCCATTACCCGAGGCGACCAGATTGTTGCAGGCATAGGTGGAGACCCCACTATCACAGTGAATCACGACTAGTCACAAGATTGTGTTGGGGGATTGTTGGAACAGGGTCTCCTAAAGCTGCGAATTTTGTCCAGTTTTGTATATTTTTGTAATATCTAGTCTAACGCAGGGGTTTTAGGGTGGGTCAAAGCCCCTAATGCATTGTAACAGGTCAAGGGTAGAACAAGAGTCCGTAAACCACGGTTTGCGGACCATTGGATGCGTAGGCTAAATTGGTATAAATAGATAAACCTTTTTGAGTCATAGTTAAGAAAAGAATAGAGATTGATGATAGTTGCTAATTGTTTGATTTGTTTGGGCTGCTAGGGTAAGGAATCCTGCTGGCTATGTGCATAGGCTGTGTTGGATTGTATTAGGTTTTGGAGACTAATATATGCGAATATGGTTAGAGTACCTCTGCGTTATCTGAGTTTATGTATTACTGTTGATGCAAACTGTTGAATCTGTTACACTTACTATTGGTTATTCGTTGTTGCTGCGGATTTGCCTTTATTATGATATAGAGTATTATTGTGATCTATTTTCATGTGTTTATGATATTACCTATGATAGTGCTTATGCGGAAGTGCTGATTAGATATATGACTGATAGTAGCTCTGTTAACTATGGAATATTCTGATTAGTGAACCTGCAAATAGATCTGTTTTATAGCTGCGAGAGTATCTTTGTTCCTATTATATGAATCTATGATCCATCGATTACTGCGATTATAGTTGCTGTACTGGTAGCTTGGTATTACGCATGTGGATGAAAATGTAATGAGTAGCTAGGAGCTCTGTGATATAAGTCTGTAACTAGATCTGTTAAATACGAAGCTGGTAAGCTAGGAACGCAACTCTGCTTGACTTACCTACTCTCTCTCTCAGGGTGTAGAAACCTAGTTCCAGCGCCCTCCCATACTGCTTCGGGTGAGACTTTTTCCTGCGCAAGCAGGTCACTACCGAAAGGGCCAGTAGTATAGGGTTTTGTTGGCAAACCTTAACCTTCGAACTCGGGTCAGGACCCCTCGAGCCAACAGTGGGGCCCACAGGCTATTTTTAGGTGCATGTCTATTTTTATTATCCCTTAATTTAGATCGACATTAAACTGTAATCTATTCTCAATGTGGACTTGAAATAGTTAACTGAAGTGGAAAAATCAATTAGCTAAGTGAATTTCGAGTTAGAGGTAGTTGGTGGGACATGCAGAGTAATTCTAGTTGTAACAGAGTTTGAAGTGCAGTGGTGCATGAATTGGTGCAAGTTGTAAATAGTTTAACTCAGTTAAGTGAGTTAAAGTAAGTTATGCTATTGTAACTGCAGATACACTAATGATAGATCAAGTGAATTAAATATTATTTAATTCACAATCAGTGATCTCACATGCAACTGAGGATTTACTATTATTAGCTGCATGCATGTTAGTTCCAATGGAGACCCAGTTGAGATCTAGGTGAAAGGGAAGTGTAACTATTAGTTGTGATATTAGCAGGCTACCCATGTGTAGTTAAAACACCATAGGATGCCAATGATACACAACACAGTTGAGGAAGGTTGAAATTATTTGTGATTAAGGATTGAATTCTTCAGGAATTGCATGAGAAAGGTAGGTTGTCTGGAGGCAGAAAATTGGTTGAGTATTGGCCCAATTTTTGTATGACAGTGTGAGACAATTAGTTGAATACAAGAGGATTCTTGTGAGAATAATTGTATGTAATTGTTTCATGATTCCTTGTGGAATATACAATATATGATAGAGGGGTTTTGAGCAGTAAGATTTCCCCAGAAATATCTGGTGTTGTGGTTTTGATCTATTCTTCTTTGCTTCATGTGATGGGCAATTGTGTTGTTTTTAATTCCACAAAATATTTGTAGAGGCAATTCAGTATTTAACTTTAGTACATTGTTAGATCAGGTGAATCTAAGATATACATGCATTTTGTATAATTTTTACAGGGTGCTGGAACTAGGTTTCCACACTGTGAGGAAGAAAATGATGTGGTGGCCCTAAATAGGTTTATTGCAGAACTTATTTCAGATTGGAATAGATGCGTGAAAATACAGAACTACATTTATCAGATCTATAAAGATATGTAATTAACAGACAGACCATAGATCACTTCGTCACAGATATATAATCATAGAAGCAGATCTATGCAAATATTCAAGCATATTCATCAACCATCAATATAACTTCATGCATAAATAACATATTGATTTGTGCAGATACAATAAATCATAACAAAGTAAGTGATCTCAGTCAATAACATGTAATGCAGATGCAAACAAGTACTTGCCAAAACCAGTCTTTGTATTAGATTTAGCACAATTCAATACATCATACTTCCCTTACACTCTACCCTTCCACGCACATAGCCAACGAAGTCCGCACACATCCAGGAATAGGTCTCTGCGCACACAACCAACATGAGCCTTTCTACCCAACCCATACTTAGATGAGACTCTTACAGACTATATGTGAACACAAGCATAAAATTTCACTTATTACTTCAAACTACTTTACTTAGACTCGATCTATATATTTATATCCAATGTAGCACGGAGATACTATGGTCTCAGGCACATAGTTTTCCCTTAAAACCAAATTATATAAAAGAGGGAATTTTACTCGCCCCAAAGCCCCTTTGACCTATCTGCGCAACACAAATATACAAAAATTATACAGAAAGATATCCATAAAAAGTACCCCAGCAGACCCCTCTCTAACAATAATTTTTTAACTGGCTTTGCATGAGGCTTCAAAGTGATGTGCATAACTCCTAAATCTCCTGTAATGTGTTTTAGCTCTGAGAATTTCATTGCGAATAAATAATGGTATTCATGCAGAAATTCAGTGACCTTGCTTACTGTGCCATCGTCCCAATAGTCCCCAACTTGGGCTTCTATTCTGAGCCTATGTTGATTTGCTCAGTCTTGACAGGTTGTGTGATGTTGTAGTGTCCCTTATTAGTGAGATAGCTTTGATGACACTTAGAGATGGTGATTTTGAT
>CM076578.1:1875478351-1875571608 GCA_034641835.2 Pinus albicaulis
AAAGGAAAAGTTTTAAAATTCCATGAATGTGTTAAACTGATTCACCCCCCCCCCCCTCTCATTTTAACTAAGAGTTCAACAATTGGTATCAGAGCAGGTTCCTTTGGTGCAAGCCTAATAGCTTGAAGGAGATCTAGTTAAGTCATGGACTATCAAAATGTACCTGTGTTAAATACAACAAACTTTCCTGAATGGAGAGATAAGGTTAAAACAGGATTATTGGCTAATGAACCTGAAGTATGGAAGCTTGTATGTGATGGTTACTGCATAGACTCCCCCATGGTGAAAGAACAATAGAGGAATGCCAAGGCAAAATGTGTAATATATAACAGTCTTCATAACAAGGACCTTGAGTTGATAATGGATTTAACCTCTGCAAAAGAAATCTGGGATAGATTGCACTTCATGCATGGAGTAAACACTAAGGACGACACTGACAAGAAGAATAAGAGAATTAAGAAGAAGAAAAATTCATGTCAACAGGAAAATATTCAATCAAATGAAGTACCTGCTAGTGTGAATGGAGATAAGAACCATGAAGAAATTACAGCTGAAGAAAAAGCCAAGCTTGACACTGCTTTGACTAAAATAGAAAAATTGAAAAATGAAAACAAAGACCTTAAGACAGTGGTGAAAATATGTGATGAGAGAGAATATGAAGATAAGAAAGAAATTGTTGGCCTGAAGACACACCTTGAAGAAGCAAGGAAAATAGAAGACACTTTGCTGCAACAAATGAGAGAGAAAAATATGGAATGTGAAAAATTGGAAGAAGAAGTAGTGAACCTAAGAAAGAAATTAGAAAAGGCCCAAAGAGATTTATTAATGAATACTCCTCAAATGAAAAGCTCCAGACAGTTGGACCAGATTCTAAAGGCTCAAAGGTCACCTCTCATAAAGGCTGGGATAGGATATGAAGGTGAAACTAGTAAGTCCAAGGTTGAAGATAACAAGAAAATCATTTTTGTAAAAGCTGTAAAGAACTGTGAAACAGCTCAGCAAATTCCTACAGAAGCAAAAACCAGCAGGAACATGAGTTGTAAAGAAACAAACATAATCAAGCAACAACATGAAAGATCAGAGAATGAGAGGATGAAACAATCAACTACTAAAGGCTCATATGCTCCTAGGGATGAATTGAACAAATTCGGAAGATGTCAAAGGAGGTTCCTCCCTCCTATGAAAATTAGCACATGTTTATCTTGTCATAAACCAGGACATAATGCAGCATATTGTAAGACAAAGCCAATCCAGTCCAACCAGCAAAGGATGCAGCAAAAGAGAGGAACCCCTCAAGCAAGAAAAGGGAAAAGACAATCTTCCACCAGGTACACAAATCATTTCCATGGCTACTGTTATGCATGCAATGAATTTGGACATAAATATGTTGATTGTAAATTATGTTCAAAAAGGGGAATGAAATATTATACATCAACTCAAATGCACCTTGGTCAAATAAGATGTTATGTATGCCTCAAGCGTGGTCACAAAGCTAAAGACTGTAAACTGCCATATATATTAAAGAACTCCAGACAGATGATGAAATCCAATCCAATCAAACAAAACTATGAATCGGAAAGGAGTGAAGACATTATGATGAACCCCAATAGAGTATGGAAAGAAAAGAGAAAAGGGGAGCCTATCATCTCAATAACATAATAAATCCTCCATAGTCTCAGGGGGAGCTGCTCTAGGAAGCAAAGCAAAAATCCATCCAGTGACAAATATGAAGCAACATCCCAGGGGGAGAGCAGTTCATATATAGACCCCATGAAAGCAGTCTAAGAAGAGCTCCTTGGAATAAGGACAGCTATAAGATCAAGAATGCACAGGACAATTTTCTCCAACAAAGAACTATAGAGGAAGAAGAACACCTAAAGCACACAATATCCAACAGGTTGATGGATGGAGAGAAAGCAACAAGAAGCCTTGGGATTAGAGGAAACATTAGCAATGAACATGTAAGCTAAGAAGACTTCAGCACATTAAAGTGATGATCACAATGTACCTCTTACTGCTAGAATTAACAATGAATCACATTAATAAGGATGAGTACCTATCATCAGTTCATCACATCTTTCAAAAGGTCACCTTGGAGGAATGTAGTTAAGTGAGTAATAAATATTTGAGTAATCAGCACGTGAAGATTCATAGAAAATAAATTGAAGATGTCTTTCTGAAGATTTGTATGTTAGAACAATTGAATTGAATATAAAGCAGCAATGATTCTAGAATAGTTTTAGAAAGGTACATGCAATGGCTTTCCTTGGAACCAAATGATAGAAAAAGAAGAATGTTAAATAATTACAAGATCAGATTGAGGATATTAATGACTATTAACGTGAACAACTGAAAGTTCAATAGTATGGAATTATGAAGGTGATCTTAACTATGGGTTTATGTGCAAACTGAAGTGAAATCTCTGCATATTTTATCAAAGTAATATCAATTGGTACTTGGTACAAGCAGCATGCCTATTGACCAGAATATCAAGTGTTATCAGTGGAGCAACAGCATGGTTCAGGTCCTCAGGATCAAAGGATTATGGCAAAAGAACCTCAATGTAATAGTCTCAGTATTATCTGCATTCAGCATGAAAAGGTCAGTAGCAGAGCAAAAATAACATTATCTTGCTTACACTTGAAGTAGTATATTGAGCACTGAAGCAATATCTTCTTCTATATATATAATTGCATGCCTTCCTGAATTTGGTACATGTATATCTTCAAGGCCTCCTTTTTAAAAATCAGTTACAAAACTGTGTGAATTCTGTTTACTGAGTTTTCAATTAAACAACTTGAATATGCTTCTATGGAAGTTCATTCTGATAGAACAGTTAAAGTATCTGAAGAATAAAGGTCTAGCTGTGATTACCATCTAAAGCTCAGCACAAAGGATTTGTTGGTAATCCACCTTTAAAGAGAGATTGACATACATACCCCCTTATGTCATAAAGAAAAGTGCATGGTTGATAAGTGAGATCGACCAATACATTGAATGCATCCTACCTCAAGGTTTTGTTTTGAAAGTTCATTATGCAAGCAGTAAAGGAATTTGATCTCTTAGATCAAATTCTAGTTAATTCATTGATCACATCAGTAACAAAGACCTGCAACTATTAAGTGTAATATCATCATCAGCTTCCTAGCTCATATCATCACCAACAGGCAAGAAAAGTGAATCACAGTTATAAAAGACATATTGGCATCATCACAATTGAACAGATGTTGTACTGCAGATGATTATTGCAGAAGAAGACAGACTCCAACTACAACCTTCTTCAATAGATATGCATCGCAGATGAAGATTATAATATAGACGGAATTATAGCTGAAGCAAGCTTGATAGGTCACATGGAGTATTTACAATCTTTAAGTTTTGTTCCAATGATGCATTTGTGATTAGAAAAGGTTGATACAATATGTTCCATGAAGAGTCATTGTTGTCACTTTCAGCCTTATACTAGTAAAAGGAGATTGTGCTTTAGATTGTGTCAATTTACAATAATCCGCAAAGTGTTCCCTCAACAAATATTGTACACCTGTATAGAGCAGCATGATACAAAGTCAAAAGAAGAATACCTAAACACATCTCAGAGAGAGAAAATGAAAATATAGAATCTACACTGAGAAATGTCCAATCCTTTGCCATTGATGTCAAAGGGGGAGGAAAAGTAGGAAATAGAAGAAAGAGTCTTCTAAAAGAAGCCAGGCAGAGAAAGACTTGGAGGAAGCATTGGATTATTAGTAGAGGTGTTGCCATCAATGCCAAAGGGGGAGACTGTTGGAAATGTTGTCATTGATGGCAAAGGAGCACAAAGGAGCAGCACCTGAACCAGCAATAAGGAAAAGGAGATGACAAAGGAGGAGCACTTGAAACATTAGCCAAGGAGCAGAGAAAGCATAAGAAGAGGTAGCAGAAGCAGCAAAAAGAAGAAGGAGGGCAGCAAAGAGAAGCAGAGATAGGACCATTTGAAGAAGCAAGGAGCAGCATTAGACAAGAAGAAGAGATAGAAACAAAAAGATAGCAGAGACAGGCAAAGGAGACAACAAAGGAGATAGGCAGAGGCAGTGGAAGAAAATATAAAAGAGACAGGCAGAGGCAGAGCAGTTTTCGAGCAGCAGAGGCAGAGGCAGCAAATACAGAGGAAGAGATGAAACGGACATGCAGTAGAGGCAGAGGTCGAGCAGCATTGAAGCCGAAACAGGCAAAGGAAACAGGCGGAAGAACACTGCTAGAGTGTAACAGTCGAATACAGAGGCAGAGCGACAGGAGCAGCAGGACAGAAAAAGGAAGCAGCGACTACAATGGAGGCAGCAAAGAAGCAGAGGCAGAGGTAGAGTGACAGGAGCAGCAAAGGCAGACGTAGAGCAGTTATAATATAATACAGAACCATATTCCAGGAATCACACACTCCAGCTAGCGTTATACATATAATATAACACGAATCTTATTCCGGGAATCGATTAACTCCGCCGGCAAAGTATATATATATAAACATATACAAAACGTACTCATTCCGGGGAATCGCATAACCCATTGGCAAAGTATACATATATATCGCTTATATAAGTGGAGCGCTTATTATAAGAACCAAGCTTTAAACGGTGGGACCCATCCCTAATCGCATCGGGAGAAAAGGTTCACCCAAGCGGGAGTTTTGTGATGTGCTCCGATCAAAGGTCGGGACCCGATCAAGTTATATGCTGCGCTTATTGCTAATCGCGTCCGGGATCTTAATCGCAATCGGAACTTTCCGATTGATTGCACGACTTTTGTAATATGCTGCGATTGAAGTGGCGGACCCGACCCTGTTATATGCAGGAGTTAATATGTGCAAATCGCATCCGTGTTCTGATCACAATCGGAACTTTTCTATTGTGTGCCCCGATTGCATTTGTTCAAAGTCTGGACCCGATGGGCTTATAAACCATGAGTAACAAGTTTTTGAAGTCCGACATGATCGCATCGGAACAAGCCAATCGCATCGGAGAATATAAGAGTTGCGATTGCGATTGGAAGCCCAGACCCGATGGGCTTATAAAATTTGATTAATAAAATTTGAATCCCAATCACATCGATATTAGTCAATCGCATCGGCAAAGAACAGTGAACAGTGATCAATCGCAATCGGAGCAGGAGAGATCAATCGCAATCGGAGCAGGAGCGATCAATCGCAATCAAAGGAGAATCAATGCATCAAAAAGCGTGTCAGGTGGGCCCGAAAGAGCATTTGTTAAGTATTATCAAGATTAGTCATTGATTATAGTAGAAGCGGCAGTTTCTTGTTAAAACCTTATATAAGGATGCCGAGAGTTGATTTAAAGGCATATTAAAAGACCGTTAGTGTAATGAAAGTTGGGTTATATATATAAACCGATGGTTGCGATGATATTAAAATAAGTTGTGTGGTATGTAGACCCACGGGCCTCAACGTAACGGGAGGGCGATTGTCAATATAATACAATTGTAATATATGTATGTTCCGGCCTGCGGAACTCACCACATCAACAAGACACTTGTTGTGTGTAAAGGGCTGGAATTTGCCCAGACTTATTGCCAGCGGTTACATATTTATATAAAATACACTGATATAAAAGGCACAGTTACATGTATGCAACAGTTACACCACAGCAAAGGACAGAAGAGCAAACAGAGCTGAAAAGAGATAAAACACAGTCACAGAAAAGACAGACACAGTCAAAGAAAAGACAAATGTGCAGCGATCCAAAAGGCTGTATGAGTTGAGCTGGAGCTCTCATTGTAATTAAATGTAATATTTTAATTGATTTATATTGTTGTGATGCATTGGCAAGTCTCCAGCAGAAAACAAAATCCCACTGTAATATTAAAATAAGCACCTATAGTTACATTTTTCTGAGTGAGCTGAAAAGAGATGAGAAGGCAGAAGGCAAAGAGACATGGCTGTCCATTTCGAATTCCCAGTGGAATACAAACAGCCATGAAGCTATTTTTGTATAAAACAGGGTAATATCCAAGGGGAGATAGTTGATGAAAACAGAATGAGAAAAGGAGAGAGTAGCAAAGAAAATTAAAGAGAGTTGAAGAGAATAAGCAAGCTGCAAGAAGAATGTGAATAAGGAGGAGCTGAGCAAAGAAGAAGAAGGGGCTGAGCAGAGATGATGCAGGTCTAATATAAGAGTTGATGAACAGCAGAGAAGAAGGTACAGAATAGAGTTGATATCCAAGGTAAATCAACAAGTGTTTTTTCTTTTGAAAGAGTAAGGAAGTTGGAGCTTCCCTATCAAGTTGTAGCTTGATAGATGTCAGTTGTAGCTGACTAAGGTAGGAGCCTCCTGTAGGTTGGTGCCTGCAGAAAATAGATGGGATTTGGTGCTTCTACATCAAGTTGTAGCTTGATAGATGTCAGTTGTAGCTGACTGAGGTAGGAGCCTCCTGTAGGTTGGTGCCTGCAGAAAATAGATGGGAGTTGGTGCTTCCACATCAAGTTGTAGCTTGATAAAATGTCAGTTGTAGCTGACTGAGGTTGGAGCCTCCTATAGGTTGGTGCCTGCAGAAAATTGATGGGATTTGGAGCTTCCTTGCAAGTTGTAGCTTGCGGAATTGAGGTAGGTTTCCGGGGCCGGTGCCTCGCAAAACAAAGGGTGAGAGGGAGTTGGAGCTTGCCTTTGCATCACAACAATAATAAGATGTGGTTTTTCCCTTTATGGTTTTCCAACTGGTGTCTATGTGTTTAGCAAGGATTTCTATTCCGCTAATACTTGTCACAATATTAAGACCGCCGGTACATGATCTAATCTCGGCTATTAATTGCCGCTTCTCAAGTAACAAAGATACAAAGATTACTCACATTATGAACATTATGTTGATCATGGAAATGAATATGTTAATAAATTAAAACAAGTTTTAAAGGAAAAAGTTTTAAAAAGTCCATGAATGCTAACCGCATTCAATTTCCTCTCGCCTTAACTAAGAGTTCAACACTTTTTCACCGGGCGCCTCCTTTGGGCAGTTTTGAGCCTTTCTTGAGTAAGTTTGAGTTTTCTTCAGGCAAATTGGTTCAATTTCTTGTAATGCTTGGTCATATTCCTTTGTAAACCCAAGTCTTTGTTTTCCTTCTCTAATTTGTCCTCCAAATGCATGTTGGCTCTTTTAGGCCATGATTCTTTATCATTTTCTATCTCTAGTGCAAGAAATTGTGTGAGAGGATAAGATCGAACAAGGGTTGCTTCTTCTTCCTTCTTTTTCTCCAAAGCTTTCCTAAGACCCATAGTCTTAGGCCTTTTTCTTATTGGCTGCTCTTCTTCCTCAATATCTTCAAATTCACCCATATACTCTTCAAGCTTGACTTGTGCTTTGTATGCTTCCCTTTCGTATTTGAATGCTCGGACTTCATAAATTTCCATTTTCCCACTCATTTGTTTAGTTTTCATTTGTAGAAAATGAATGAGGTCCTTTAACCTTTCTAGATTAGTTTCTAAGTCATGGATTTGGCTTCCCTGTTTTGCAAAAGTGACTCAATAATTCTAGCTTCATCATCTCCAGAATCATTGTCTATTTGTATGATGTCAAACTCTCTTTCTTTTTCATGAGTACTCTCCTGTTGTTCAACTTTTTCTTTGCCCTTGCTTTGGATAGACTTCTTTGCTCTTTTTCTCTTTGGAAATTCAACAATACTCTTCTTAGGCAGTTTTCCTCTACTCCTTAGCGCTCTAGTGACATTACTAGTCACTGATGGAGTGACTTTCTTCTTTCCAGATTTGGTGTTTTTAGCCTTTGGTGCTTCTGAGGAATGAATCATGGCCCCTTGCCTAGGCTAGGCAGCAAGCACATGTTCTTGGTTGCTTTGAGGAGAAGAGAGAGGAGGTTTTATCACTAGCACTTGCTCAACTTGGTCCTTTACCTTGATGCCTCCATCATCACTTGCTTTGCTGCCCGGTTCACTGTTTTCCTCACTGTCTTGAGTTTGTTTAGGGTTGTCTTCATTATGACTGTCTTCTTTGTCATTTTGCATGCTGCCATCATCTTCACTGTTTTCCTTAGACTCTGTGTGTGAGTTGGAACCATGGTCACTACTCTGCTGGGAGGCACTTTTTTCACTGTCCCTTTGATTGGTTTCATGAATTTGTTGAGGATTGTGGTGTTCCTCATCACTGCTTTGAACATCTTTCCTTTGCTCTTCATCATCACTACCCTGCTGCTCTTCAGTTTGTTTTTCATCCTCACTAGATGGCTGCTCTTCAGTTTGTTTTTCATCCTTACTAGTTGGTTGCTCTTCAGTTTGTTTTTCATCCTCACTAGTTGGCTACTCTTGAGTTTGTTTTTCATCCTCACTAGCTAGATGCTCTTCAGTTTGTTCTTCACCATCACTAGCTATGGGTGGACTGTCCCCATGCTCATTTTCACTGCTTTGCTTAGTGCCATTGTGTTCCTCATTATCACTAACTTCACGCCTGCTTTCATAAGACTGCTCTTTTTCACTATCAATCATAGGAGATTCTTGATTTTGAGGAGTATTTTGACTTGATGAAGGAGAGACATAGTGAGTGGAGGGTGAGGAGGACATATGAGATGGGCCATGAGATAAAGAGGCAGTAGCAAAATCTGGATGAGAAATGAAAGTCTCCCAAGAAACTCCTTTCTTTTCAAGCTAGTGAAGGATGATGATTTTGATGAGAGAATGATGGAAAAGACTAGCTTTTTGCTGAGCAGGAGGTCTCTTCTGGACAAGGGAGGACATCTTGTCTATGCTTTTGCAGAGGAAGAAAGGGAGATTTAGTAACTGAGTTCTTGTGAAATGCATGATAAGCCTGATGTGATAGGAATAAATTCGGGAATATCTCCCTTCACATGTTAAATACTTCATGATGACTCTCATGAGAGGGGCATAGCTGCTCAATAAGTGAGAACAAAGGAAAAATAGCTTGGCAAGCATCCTGATGGTCTAGTTTTAGGAAGGGTTTTTAGTGGTCTAGGTCCAAGTAGGCTTGTTTGAACCATTTCTCACCAAGATAGGGAATCTTGGTGGCACTTGACACTGACCTAGGAGTGAGAACAAAATCAAGGCCTGCTAGGTGGACATGTTTTCCTTGCAGTCTCAGGGAAAACAGCTGTGTTAAGGGAGAGTAATTTGTGACCTCCTGGACTTTTTGGCAAAAATAAAGGCAGCCTACCTCATGGAAGTTGAAAAGAACTGAAGGGGAGTCATTTATTTCCTAAGTTGTAATAGGCTCAAACCTTTTGTGAAATCCACCCTTGCTGACCTTCTTTGGAGGCATAGTTTTTGTTTAGGCTTTCCTTCACTCTCTTATCAAAACAGGTCTTTCAAATGAACAACAAATAGAACTCTTCTTTAAGCATTTTTTTTCTCTTTTTTAAAAACTATGTTTGGCTTCTTAATCAAAACAGGCCTTTCAACTGATAATAATCCCTTTCTCAAAAACTAGGTTTTGCTCCTTACTCAACAAATAGGCCTTTTGCAACCAGACAATAAGCCCTTTCTCCTCAATCACTGTCTTGTTGTCTCTTAGTAAACATGGTGGTTTTAAGAATAAACTGTGTTTTTGCCTTCATTGGACTATGTCTTTTTCTTAACAAAATTGATTCTTAACACCTCTCAAAATCAAAAACTTAGGCGAGGAAAATAAGGAATACCTCTTGAAAATGTGTTGGCTATTTTTGGAGATAAATTCATTGTGCAAAAAATCTGATTTAGGGTGAATTGGAGGTCCTTTGAGCAGTGCTACGCTCCTGTGCACAGGCGCTTAGCACCTGCACGCCGCTATGGTGTTGTCGGGTCGGGCACTGGGCGCCCTCTGAATGTCGGGCGGGCGCAGATCACAGGCGCGTCGCGCCATGTGTAAAAACCTTTGTAGAGACGCTACAGGCACGTCGCGTCCTAAAAATGTTTACCAATTGCTTGCCCAGGGTTCGAAAGGAACGTTCTTCTTCTGTCTGTTTGAACAATGGAAAGTGAATTTTAACTTTGAGAACTTTTATAGCTCTTTTTAAAACTTTTTTGAACACTTTTTCCCTCCTTGTGGTGATTTTGAAATTCCACTTTTTTGCCTTGGTGTTTGTAAAGAAAAATGGCTTTCTTTGTTTTGTTGGGGGCTTTCTTTTTTACCAATTGCTTCACCCCTTTTTGAAAAGTGTCTTTTTGAAAGATTTAACTTTGTGCCATGAGTATACTTCTCACTGAGAGATACAAAACAAACATTACTATGTGTATTTTATGACAGTTTCTTTGAAACAAGTTTTTTGTTTGCCATTTGTTCAAAACATTGTATCCCTCAAACCTGTCTATTAATGACACCTTTTCTCAACCACAGTGGTTAACACTGGGAAACCTGACCATCTACTCATTTTGAAAGAGGTCACCTTACATTATAAAAAACTCATCTTCAACAGGTACAGTGTCTTCCTTTGCTTATTTGAAAAAGGCATAATTAGTAAATTGTGATCTTTTGTTATCACTTTTGAAGACCTTCAAAATAAACTATGCCTGTTTACTAACTGATTTCTCCTTTTTTGCACGGTGTCTTCACAACAAGACCTCTTCAGCTCGGTATTTTCCCTGATGGGTTTTCTTAAAGACAGAGTTAACACTTGATGATTTGACCCTCTGCTTGTTATGAAGGAGGTCTTATGCAACTGTGGTAAGTGGGCCCTCTGCTTATTTGTGAAGGAGGCCTTGTAAACACTGTGTTTTTGCCATGTGATCATAATTGAAGGAGGCCTTGTAAACACAAAGTTTATTTCATCTCTGTTTATCATTTGAAGACTATTTTTGAACAAGTTGTCTGTGGGCCCTCTGCTTGTCATGAAGGAGGCTCTTTTTGAAAACCAAATTCTACGTCATGTGCCTGTTCTACTTTTAAGACATGACTTCTTGCAAAACTCACTGTGAAAACCAAGAGCAGGTAATGCATTTCCAACTGATAAATTTTTACTGTGCCTATCTTGGAAATAACATCTTCTTGGTATTGGATTTTAGCTCTTTGATGATGAAGTTGTGCTTGAATGTTTTTAGAAGCTAGGCTAAAGTAGGATAAAAAGGCAGTTGTTCCTTTTACACCTTTCATTCTGATGCCTAGTCTGCTAGAGGCCTTTTGCCAAAAGACTGTCACTCTTGGTTTTATGAGACTGATTTTGAGAGCTGGCCCATACTTTTGGGAACAAATTCAATTGTAATTGACCTGAAGCACTGGAGGCAGTATTTTTCTAACCTTTGTACTCCTTTTTTGTCCTGATGGAGATTTTTTGACATTCTTGGTGTTTTGGCTTGTAGGGATGAATCCTGTATGTCTTCTTCTCTCTAAACTCTGTATTTCCCTTAGTCTTTATAATAGTCAACTGTTATTTTTACTTGGAGCTGTTCCTTGAAATGTTCCCTTGTCCCAAATTGATTTGTGCCATTGATCCCTAGCACCCCTGCAGATATGTATTGATGAAATGACTTTGATCACTGAAAACCTTTGTTGATAAAACATGATGATAATGCTTGAAAGTTCACTTGATTATCTTTCTTCAGGGAAACTCTTTCTCTTTCCTAATTTGAACACTTGTTAACTCTGCCTAAAAGAGACAAAGCAAGATTTAGTGGTGTGTGACCTAAGGGTAGACTAGGGTTTTGTTTGTTGGGTGAGAAAAGAATGATGGCTGACATGATGATGGCAAATAGAGTTTTGTCTTAAAACAGTCTTGACAAGGATTTTTCCCTAAAACACCACCAGCTAGTCCTACAGATTTTGTCACAACTCTTGAATGGTTTCTTAGGCATGAGTAGATTATCACATGACAAGATGATCAGGGATTGAGGGGTAGTCACTTTGTTAAATGTTGGACAGTGGGTTGTATGCAAAACAAATGATTTTGATGGTTAGCATAGGTATAAGATTTATGATAGTTATGGACAGGGAGACTTTGCTGTAATGAGATAGGTTTAGAAAACTGAAGGGTTTTTCTCATTATAGGCTAAAGGAGAGGGGTAGGAAAACAAAAAAAAAATTGAGGTGTTTTCTAGATGACAAATTGACAGATTAAGATTAGCTTCTAGAAAACTCAGCCAAGGAATCTAGTCATCAAAACATGGTAAAAATACTGATGACTAACATAAACCCCCTAGGGTCACCACACACCACTCCTCCCACAACCCCTCAGGGTCTGAGGAGCGCTACCCATTCACGGAGCCAAATGAACACACATCCAGGTACGTCATATACAAACCCCATATCTAACCATAACCATGTGTCTTCACAGTCCACAATGGCGCTCAATTGCGCGCAACCCCACTTGGGCCCCCATGCCCACGAATCTCCCTTTGGACATTCCAAAATTCGAAGGGAGGAAAGCGGAAGACCCTAGAAATCATGTAATGACTTTCCACTCATGGTGTTCGTCAAACAACATCATTGATGATACTATTTGGCTAAGACTATTTTAGCGTGCCTTAACTGGACCAGCTGCGAAATGGTATGTGGAGCAACCTTATGCTACACATGGAACCTTTAGCGCCCTCACTACTGCGTTCCTCACATATTTTTAGCTACCCATACACCATGATTCTGGGATGGAATTACTGACACATTTTAGACAAACTCCAGTCCACCATATCTTGGACCATCTCCACGAATGGTGGCGACATCAAAGTTTGTGTAAGTCCAAACTCGACGATTGAGTTTTGTTGGACCTATTCCTCAAACATCTCACTGCAGAGATTTAAAGGATGTGGCAACCCAAAAACCCACATCCGAAGAGGATGCCATCAGCAAAGGCCAGCAGCTAGAGATTATATACACGCAGTCAGGATTCATTTACAATATCACGCCTAATTCCCTGCACCTGCAAACGTAGAAATATTTTCCAGGTGTGTCAAACATCGCAGATGGATTGATTGGGTCACTGACCCAAAATCACCTAAGAAGCAATGTCCAATAACCTAGTTACGCGTATGATTTGAACCAAAACATCATGCAACCAGGCTACCAACAGAGTCATCATGCACCTTTGCAGAACATGACCAATAGGGCACAGTCGTACCACCACCAGCAAGGAGGACCATACCCTCCTGCACAAGGGACCCAATACACAGCTAGAAATGTTTATATATGAGCTCCCTTGTAGCAACCATTCACAAACCAGGGACAGGAACCACAGTATGCCCAGTCCCCATAACAAAATCCACCAATGTAGAATAATGCACCAATGAAATTTTTGCAATCTTCCCAGGCACAACTGCGCCAGTCATACGACCAGGAGAATCCTAGTTATCCTTCGAATGCGGCAAGGAAAAAAATTAAAAAAACAAACAAAAGGGAAATCCTAGACAGGGGGCCAACAACCAACAATGCCCTCCGCGATCTTAGACTGGGGGAAACTCCAACCGAAATCAAAACCAGGAGCCAAATAACTCCCAAGGGCGGAACAAGAGGGTGAATCTTCAAACCAACCACTCTTGCGCAATTTGTGGTGAGTACGGCCATTACACACACCACGGTCCTGAACTCCCCGAGTTGAAGAAGCTTCAGGGTAATCGATGACAAGGGGGACCCTCACAACAGGCAGTTTTCATGCAGGATCCCTTCCCCCACCAAGGGTTGGTTAGCACCCACAAACAACAAACACCCCCACCGATTCTGAAAAAAAATAGCCACGAAATATATATATGACTTGTGAAGAAATATTTTTTCAAACACAAAATTGAAGTTACGATACCCCACCAGACACCAATTCGTTAGGGGATATTACGAGTGTGCCAACAACACCATTGACAATATCGAAAATTCCTATTGAACCTTTGCCAAAAGTGGCTAAGGAACCAACTAGGCGAGCATGAAACCACTCCAATGTGGCCCATAATTACAGTATTGTGGATGATTTAGCTCAATCTCCCACTGCCATGTCAGCTTTGGAAGTTCTGCAACCGTGCCCAAAGCAAAGGAAAGCCTTACTTTCTGCATTAGGCGCCATCGACCCTGCCTATTCGCGCCTAATGGCTTTTGATTTAGATAAAGCCACCCCTAGGCTCCTTCGCTGGTCGCCTTCCAGATACCGGTGTCAGTCCAAAATATCACTATCCACCATTGTATCATTGACTAAGGTACATACACATGCATCATGTCAAAGAACACTTGGTATAATTTAGGGTCTCCTGAACTAAAGCTATCAGACATCACACTCAGAGCATACAAAATGTCCCGATTTTCTTGGCCAGAAAGATAGTCCTTATAGACATTGAGGTCTTAGAGGCCCATCTAGATTACAATCTACTCCTTTGGAGTAGATATATGTACGCCATGACGGCCATAGCTTCCTCCGTCTTCCGAACCATGATGTTCCCCCATGAGGACCACATCATTACTAGCAACCAATTGACATATCATGATGAGCAATCCCTGACAAACGTCGATGTCGTTCTACCCTATGTAGACATATCCACTGATACTTACATCGATGGCCAACGGTAATGTGACAAGTAGGTCCATACTCTTCCTGTTAGCTGAAAAGCGACCAGTCGAAGAACCCTTAGTTACCCATCCCCACCCTCCACGGAGAATACCAACATGTGCATTGTGTAACAAATGCAACCATGTGGTCACCACATGCCCAGACCTAGAAGTGTTGTGTCATTGGCACTTGATCACGTCACCAAATGAACAGGATATGAACACCCAAGTAAGAATTTCTTTCCTAGTATGTCAGGGAAATCACCATGAACAACACTGTATGTATATCCCGCTAGTGTGCCCACTAATTGACATAATACATTCATTAGAAACACACCGCTGATATATCAACAATCCAGACCTCAAAAAACCTCATGTAAGGCAGATTTCCCACAAGCAGTCTACCCCATTCCCATCCTAGCACGTTGGGTGAGTTAAAAAGACGCATCGGCCTAGCACGACCCATGTCTAGCCTAGGCCAACATGTGGGCTATGCGATAGAATATTCCACCATGTCAATCAATGCAAAGAACTGAAGCACCTCATGAACAACTTTCGCATAGTCTCCTCCCTCCCACAAAGACATCTCTCTAACCAAGAGAATATCACACACTACTATTGCCGTATTTTCGCACATTTTCATCATATAATAAAATGTGGTCACCTCCCAAAGCTTAGAGAAGCAAGAGCGGCGTTAATTATACACACCCCAAGAGATTCAGACTTACCCAAACCAAAAACTTGAAAATGGTAGCAGAGGACTCTCTCCCCTACACCTGATCCTTTTCGAGCGTCCACTTCAGGGATGAAGAGTAGCGTTGGTTCCCACACCATCTACTCTATAGGCACAGTGGTACCATGCACCATATGCACTGGTCATAACCACAAAACATAGGCATGCCCGTTAATGGAAACATTCAGGTAGCTCTACACCAGGCACAACTTCCAAATCCTAGAAAGTGCTCAACCCAACGAGGAACCTAGCCTTGCCCTCACACAAGCTGCCACAATGGAGATTCCTCCCCCACCAAACGCCGATGACACGATACATCATATACGATTCATATCATCATCTATCATAACCATGACTCGAGGTGTATATTCATTCGTCATAAGTGTTGATTCAGCTGCAACTACGAGAGTAATTGTACCAGTGGCAGTGCAAACCCAATCCGTCTGCACTTTGTCGACCACGTCTGGTTCCACCACATCGATGATGGAATCATTTTCATGTATGTCGACCAGCTCTGTTAGGACTGAACCTCTTCCCCATGGCCCTGCATAGACGCAATCCACATTAGGATCCATATTTCATTCAGATGAGGATATCCTTGAGGCCATGACGGAACCCGACTATCCATGGGATGCAATGCATCACCACTCGTTTTCCTCCCTGAAAAAAAATTTATCCCTAACAAGAGAGGAAACCAAGAGATTTATGTAATTGAGTCAAAATATTTCCTCCCATCACAGAAATTAAATTGGTTCAAAAATCCCATTCTGGCACCCGATGCATTCAAAGAAGGGAACATTTCGAACATCTCACCTACCATCAAGGTGAATATCTCTAGAAATCCTGAAAAAAGTCAAAGAAATCACACTGGAGGCAACATGTTCACTAGAAGAGATAACCTCTTACACCCATTTGTTGCAATATTATCGAGATATCTTCGCATGGGACTACTTGGAAACGACAGGGCTTCGTCCCACTATTATGGAGGACCATATTAACACCTAGCCTGACGTACCACCAATACACCAACAACAGCATCAACTCCACCCATCCAAGGTAGAAGAAATTAAATGAGAAATCAATAAGCTTCACAAAGTTTGGTTGATCTACCCCATCACTTACACATCTTTGGTTTCCAACCCTTTTCCCGTCATGAAAAAATAGGGCACCTTACATGTTTGTACTGACTTTCAATATTTGAACGAAACCTATCCAAGCTACAATTACCTAACCCATTCATCGACCTAGTCATTGATGCTTATACAGTACATGAGGCCCTCTCCTTCATGGATGGTTTCTCTGGGTATAATCAAATTCAAATCCATCATACTGACCGGTACAATACCGCATTCACTACCCCCTGGGGCACATTCACATACCAGGTGATGCCATTTGGCCTAAAGAATGTCAGAGCCACTTTCCAGAGGACCATGAATTACATCTTTCATGACTTGGCGCACCTCATCCTCACCTACTTGGACGACCTCACCTGCTGGTCCAAGAAGAGATTAGATCATCTCGAGGATCTGTGACTGGTATTCCAAATATGTCGAAAATACAACCAACGCTTGAACCCACTCAAGTGCATCTTATGTGTCACAGCAGGACGACTTTTAGATTTTATAGTGTCCCAACAAGGAATTAGAGTGGACCCCCTCAAGGTACAATATATCAAAGAGGTACCTCCACCTCGAACCCTCAAGCAACTACAAAGCTTGTAGGGAAAGGACAATTTTCTGAGACGTTTCGTCCTAAACTACGCCACTTGCGCTCAAGGATTCCTGTGCCTCCTTCGCCAAGACATCTCGTTCAAATGGGACGAACAAGCCCAGCAATCATTTGATGCGCTGAAGGACACATTATCTTCAACACCGCTGATTATTCCCCCAAACTACAGCAAGGACTACATCCTGTATCTATCAACATTCGAGACAGCCTTAGCTGGAGTATTAATCCAGGAAGGCCTGGATGGAAAGGAGCACGTAATCTATTACGTTAGAAAAACCTTAGCGGGCCCCACATTAATATATGATTTGGAGGAAAAAACTACCCTCGCATTAATTCACGCAGTCCAAAAACTCTGCCACTACATCATATTAAATACTACAACAGTCATTGTAGATATTAATCCCATCAAATACATGCTCCCATGTAGTTTAATGAACCATAAGTATGCTCATTAGATAGTCATTCTATAAGAATTCGACTTACATTTTTGATCCCCAAAGAGAAAAAAGGCTTTATTTTTAGCTGAATTCATAACAGACCTCCCAAGTCAGACCAAAGGGTCCCTAGTCAACGACTCTCTACCAGACAAACACCTCTTCCTGGTAGCAAATGACGACCCTTGGTATGGAGATATTCTATTGTTCTTATGAACCCAAAAGTTTAGACCCAAGCTCATCTGAGACAATCGTCAACGCATCCTCCACCAGGCCCCCCAATACCTCCTCGAGGGAGATGTCTTGTATCGTTGTGGCATCGATACCATCTTACGTCGGTGCCTCACCCATGACCAAGTTGAGCAAGCCCTTAATGACTACCACAGGGGAGCATGTGGTGGCCACCTCTCTGGGATGGCCACTGCCCAAAAAACCCTGCGAACAGGACATTTTTGGCCCACATTATCTCGCGATTACATTTCAGCAGTCAAGAGGTGCGAGTGATGTCAATGCTTTGCTCACAAGGCAAGAGCCCCTCCGGCTCCTCTGCACCCTGTCATAGTCGTCGGTCCCTTCTGCAAATGGGGGATTGACTTCATGAATTTCAATCCATCATCATCGGGAAATCATAAGTACATTATTGTGGTTGTCGACTACTTTACCAAATGGGCAAAAGCTATGCCCACATATGACAACACAGCAAAAACCACCGCACGATTTCTGTTAAACGATGTCATTGCCCGGATCGTCGTGCCAAAAGAGTTAGTCTTTGACCATGGAAAACTCTTTGAAAATGAAATTTTCCAATATCTATCTCACCACCTCATATTCACACATGAATTCGCATCACCATACTACCCCCAATCCAATGGAAAAGTAGAAGTTTTAAACAAAGTACTCAAAAAAATGTTATAGCGCATGGTGAATAACCAAAATACCAATTGGCACCACATGCTTTTCTCCGCCTTGTGGGCATACTAAACGGCAGTAAAAACATCAACAAGGTTCACAACCTTCCACTTGGTACACAGGGTCGAATCTGTGATTCCAATCGAACGCGAGATCCCAAATTTACATGTCGCCATCGAAATCCTCGATGACACACAGCCTCTAGAGCAGAACTTAGTACAGCTTGAGTTCATTGAAGAAATCTGACAATAGTCACTCCAGCATAATGAGGCCCATAAAAAGTAGGTGAAAGCATCATTCGATCGCAACATCACCCCTTAATCATTTACCGAGGGGGAGTTAGTCCTCTGCTACGATGTCACGAAAGAAGCTCTAGGGCCAGGAAAGTTCGAAACCTTGTAGAAAGGACCCTATATCATAAAGCATTGTCTCCTAAAGGGGGCATACATCTTGATAGAGCCCAAAGGCATATGCCTTGGCAACCCCGTCAATGGTCTTTACCTCAAGAATTTTTACCCATAAGGGCCAACAGTTCTGAGCCCTAGAGTTAATGTACACAGACAAAACTTTATTTTTTTATCAAATACTTGTCACTAAAATCACTTTGATGTCACAAATGGATCTTCAACCCAACCATTACTTTTGATTCGCTGATGGAGAATCATGATGGTATCAAAGTTTAGCAGCCACCACCTGGGTCATCTACTACCCTGACCGATCACCATTCTTCACCAATAGAGTATGCATCGGATCAGGGACAAACAATCAAGCAGAATATGACGCTGTCATAGGGCTTATGTGTGATTCCTTCAACCAAGGCATTCACCATTTTCATATATACATCTATTCCCAGTTAGTGGTCTCACAGTAAAACCAAGGGTTTGAGGTACGAAATTCACACCTATTTAGAAAGTATTTGCATGCAAAAAGATTGAGCCATCAATTTTATCACATTACATTCACACATGTGCCAAGAAGTCAAAACCAGGCAACAGATCGCATAGCTAACCACATACTAAACTAAAATGCATCTCAGATAAACCATCACACATAAAACCAAAAAACATAAAAAACATAGATATCCATCAGTAGTACACATCATCCATTAAAACATATAAACAATAGACACATCATATAGAGCCGCAAAAAATACATCTCTGACATATATACCAATAAATGTATGTCTAAGTACAAAAAATGAGTCAAGTATCTGACCCATAGGTTAGCCAAAAATACATATATAAAGGTCATCAAAAATAAGGGAAACATCCTCATAACTGGTGCTTTCCCTGTGTACAAAAAATTCTCTAGGGATACACCCCTCCAGGTTGGGCACCTGGACCCACTTCTGCTCCCGATACCAATACTGGGGCAGCTGCCAAAACCGAAGCTACCACACGTCGCAGAGTGGATCGATAGCCCCTCGGCCATCAACGTCTCTAACCAGACGTCATCCAAGTCATCAAAAAAACCCACGGGTAGGCATGCCCTAGGTCAGTTGGTCCACTTGGCCCCATCCATCCTCTAGATCGTTCACCTGGACCTCTAAAGCAGCCATCTCCTCGGTCACATCTACAATATGAGCCTCCACTGCCTCGGCACGAGCAACTAGCATAGCATCAAGCTGCTACCCTCCCCGGATGGGCTAGCCTCATCGCCAGGTACTCCACTGATCTGAAAATGGGTGGATAACTTGAAATGCTTATGCTCAAGCACCTCCCACTCAGTTAAACAAATAATTGATCGTGCTTATACATGACTGTGCGGAATTTTATACTTGAAACATGTGTATGTTTTTTTAACTGTTTAAGTGCTTAAAGAACATTTTTTTTTTCTAATATTAAGCATGTGCAACAACCATATAATACAGAAAATAAGAATCAACACATAACAACAAATTTAATAAAGAAGTTCACCTGAATATCGTGGGCTACGTCTCCTTGAGCCATTGTTAAGTGACTTGGATGTTTGGGATTATGATGTATAAATTTATTTTACAAGTAAATACTTAACTCTAATGGTTATTTGGGTTGTACCATTGGGTTTAGAATACCACATACCCCTAGAATGGTTTTCATCACTCTGAAGAAAGAACTAGGCTTCCCTTAGACTTGATCTCTAATATTGGTGCCATAAGCTTCCCTGAGCTTCACTGTGGCACTAAGACCTTAATAAATCTTTTTCTATCTTTTAAAACTCACCTACTATCTCCATCATATATTAGACCTCCAAAATAGGTTGTTCATTTTCTCAAAATGAGCTCTGGCTCCCCACTCTAGGCCTCCATCCACTGATGGCCCTAGGCTGCCCAAAACTTGTATGTGGCTTCTCAACCTCCATAAGTCTTCAAATTACTCTGAAAATTCCTTCATTGGATTTTGAATGTCAAAAATGGTCAGAATACCCTATTCATTTGCATAAATTGGCCTCTGTCTACTCTGGTTACACCTCCAACACTTGGTGGCACCCCCTGGCTCTAGATTCATTGAAAACTTCTCTGAAACATCTTGTCCTTCAAAATTCCTCAAAAGCTTCTAAAAATCCCTCCATTGGATTCATAAGGTTCAAAATAGTTGAAATAGACTATTGGTTTGCTAAGAATGGATATTGGCTACTCTGGATAGGCCTCATTCTCTTGATGGCACCTGCTGGCCCTAATGGCCCTTGGAACTTCCCTAAAGTATCTCAGCCTTCAAAATTCCTCTACTAGCTCTGAAAACCACACCATTAGTTCCATAATGTATGAAACATCTAAAATTGACTATTGGATTCCTGAAAAAGGCCTCTAGCTGCCTTGGCTAAGCCTCAAACTATCGCTAGCCCCTAGTGGCCCTAGTGGCCTTTGGAACTTCTATGAAGCTAAACCTCACTCAGAATTCCTCTGATGGCTCTGCAACCCTCACCAATGAGTCTATAATTTCTGAGATAGTATAAATTTACTATTCACGCTCTCAGAATGGACGAATCTAGCTCAAGATAGAGCCAAAACAATTTTTTTACAATTTCACCCTAATCAACTCCACCATTTTTGGAGCACTCAAGTTAACTGCAGTCAAACTTGGCCAACTACCCTAAATCTAGGCGCACTCCACATTTACCGCCAGTGTAACCATTTGTAATAAATGTTATGGTTTGGGTTGGCCACATGCTCCAACCCTCGCGGTTTATCTAACCGCAACTGCCGACGTGAACTGTGCAAACCGTTGCATTTAAAGGTTTACGTGGCTATGAAAAAACCTTAATGGTGGCGGTTAATGGTTTCATAAACCATCAGAGGTTATGTTTAGCGCCTATTTCCGAGTTAAGGACACATGGCGAGTGGCTGGCCCCTCCGCTCCCCCATATGCAAATCCATACCACTTTAAATATTGTCGTTTGACTATAGTAGTTAAGTCACACACGTAGAGCAGGCGGTAAAGTGCGAGCATGCTTGGCAGGAGGTCTGGGGTTGACTCCGTTTGGCTCCACCACAATTTTATTACACCAAACTTGTGCCACGTGGCAACCTATAATTGGCCGAACCAAAAACACGTACAACCCCTTGTCAATAACATGATGACACTTGTCATAATATGACTGGTTCGGAAAGAATATTTAGGGGAATATTTAGAGGAATATTCTAGGAATATTCTCGGGAATTTTTTTTTTGAATTTCCAAAAACCCAGTCAAACCTAGTCAAAGGTCGAAAATTGCAGTTTGCTGGACTTTTCAAATCGCGATAACTTCTTCATACGATGTCAATTTTTCGAACCATTCATGGTGCCAGAATCAAGAAGACAAGATCTATCCAGTCGCTCAGGTTTGACACATTTTTTAACACTTTGAAATTTGAGCTATCACTTAGGTCCTTGATCCAAATCTGATCACACCTCCCCATTGATCTTTTGGACCCTAAAAGGCGGATTACCTTATCTGTTTAGTAGATGAGAGTATAGCACCCTCACTTTTCCAGCCTCCTTACACTTTTCCTTGCATGGCTTAGTGCCTTTGAGCCCAACTCGAAGGTTTTCAACACTTCCTGTCCTTAGATGCTCTTGTCCTCCTATCAAGAATTGTCTTCCTTGAACTCACTCAGAAATTTATAGCGAGAAATTTATAGAAGGTAGCTGAACATCATGTCCTTGATCATCAATCCAATGTGGCTCAAACAAACGTAAGTTTCCAACTTAAAATGCATACATAACTAAAATTTTCATATGTACAAATGAATGTATGTCTTACTAGGTCAAGAAGTCAAACCACTTCTTACCAAGCCACTTCCATGGCAATTTTTTCTGCTGAAAATCTTCTTCATGTGAAACATTTGTTCCCACATCAATGATGGAATCTTTGGTTCCAATTTCGCCATTATTTTATCCTCTTGGTGCAAATTCTTAGGATGATTAGTTGGATGCAATGTCCAACATTGGGTTATAACATGTCCCTTCTTGTGGCAATGTGTGCAAGTCTTTTGCACCTTATTTTCAAGTTGCCTTCGCTTCAATTGTTTCATGTATGCCTTCAACCTCTTCCAGTATTTCGAAACATCATGGTTACACAGACCACAATAGGAACAAAAATTCTTTCATCCATTCACGAATGCATATTTTCCATGCTTAACATAAACATAATCAACTTTACTATGGGAAGAATGATACCTCAAATGCTACTTTTCATGTCCATCTTTTTTACCTTCTTGAGGAGATGAACTTGTAGAGGTTCCAGCTTTCTTTTGAAGACTAACATCAGTGTTCATGTCTTGATTGTTGTCTGAACTCTCATGCTCACCATAAGCTGCATGTCTACAAACATCTTGCTGCAACATTGGCTTCAAACAATGGCAATCAACTTAAAAACAAACTTGATATGTTTGTGGTTTAGAACTTGCGAAAAAAGTTCTTCTTGAAGTTGTCTCTGTTAGTGTCAGTCTAGTCATATTGCCATCAATGATCAAAAATTCTCTTTTGCATTTGCATATTAGGAGTCTCATACCAAATAAATTTCACCATTCCGTTAGGTCATGGATTCATTGATGGTAGTAATTTTTCCTCAATTTTCCCTCATGAGGTACTTGCTGATTCTCCTCTCTATGGTCTTTGGTCATTAGTCACTTTCATTCTCAAAATCATGTCAGTAGGTCATAGGATGGGTCTAATTAGTTCCTAGGGTCCTACCATGGTCAAATTAATGAGTCAAATGTCAATAAATATCAGCAAGATCATGAGTAAGTCAATAAAATCAAAGTCACAGCACCTAGAAGATCAAAGAGATATTTTATTCAGCTTGATGTAATTTTCACCTCAAGACCATGTTTTGAGGTGATGTTTTGCCTTTATTATCATTCATTATGTAATTTTATGTTAGTCATATGTAATAAGTCACAATTCAAGCTTACCATTCCCAAAAAAAGTCATCATCTTGCCGTCAAAGAAGTTTTCCACAAAATGCTCAGCACCAAATCATCTTCCAAGCATATCCATCAGAAAGAGCTTTCCAATGGTATATTACACTCTTAAAACCGACTTCTGGATTGAAATTTATGCTTAAGTGAAGTAAAATCCCCTATATCTTCAAATAATCCCTATTTCCCATTTTTCCCTTAAAACTTTATGTTTAAAGTTTTAATATTTTCCTTATAAAAACCCATTTTCCCCTTCCGATTTACAAAATCGCATTATAAATCATTTTAATACATATGCGATTTATTTTATAAACCACTTCCCCATCATTTCCATAGAACTTTATAATAAGAATCCCCGCCGTTCTAACCACTTCCCCACCATACTATGGAAACTTTGTAATAAAATTTATAACAAAGTTTAATATTAAAAGAATTAATTTCCCTTCACTAAGAGTATAATTTCATTGCAGTTTTATTTCAAAAAATATTTTATTGAAAAAATTCAATTTATTCAAATGAATAATGGAAAGCAAAGCAAACAGACAGCTGGCCGAGAGCTAAATAAAACAAAGATTTCTACAACAGCGTAAGGATAGGGATTTTCTCCTCAAATTGCCTATTTATTATTTCAACAGCGAAATTGTGAATCTGCCCAGTAAAGCAAATGTAATATTGTTCCTTCTTTAGGGGCAAATTGTAGGATTTATTTCTATGATTAGTTTTCAGTTCCTCAGCTGTTAGAGCAGTTCCCTTTTTCTGTGGATCTATGTTCCCACATTTCAGTGTATTTAATGTAATTGTAAATCATTTGTAAAGAGTCCGAAGTCTGTAATTCAGAAGTAGGGGAATAGTGTGGAAGAACATTTTGCACTCCACTGTACAATTTACAGGGAATTAATAAGAGATGCAGCTCTGATTTGTGGGATCCATGTGGTATGAGATTTAGCATTTGTTTTTCTCCTTTGTTTCATATGTAAATCGTTATGTTTCATCTCTCATCTATAAAAGTTTCCTTTTGAATGTTTTCAAGATAGAAAGGTAGGATCCATTTTCATGCCCTGCCTTAGGAAATCATTCATACTCTGTGTTTTTCTTCTGTTTGAAAAGGATCCATTTATTGTGCCCTTTTCAGCTCCTCATCAGTCTTTCCATCCCATATTTATTAAACTTTAATTGCTAAATATCCCGCCTACCTTGCCCCATGAAATACCCTGTGTCCTTATTTAATCCCCAGTTTCAACTGTCCCATTTAATCCCACACATCCCTGAAATTCATTCATTTTATTAAAACCTTTTCCCATAATTTTACCTAGCCTAATATCAGTCCACTATTGTGTTTTATTGAATATCTATCTTTACGGAGAGAGCCCTCTCTTGTCCTTGTAGGGCTAGCTACAAGGCTGAGTGTGGTTTAGTTGTTACCCTGTTTTTCCCTTTTCAGCCTCGGGTCCAATTCGGGTGCTAACATCTCTGGCGACTCTGCTAGGGACGAACTATTTTGATCTAACTGCTTGTGAACTTGTATTCTCGGCACTGAAACGTGTTTATTTTTCTTTGAAGAAATTTTGAACAGAGGCCTATAGAAGAGCAAATCGTAGTGAGGCTTTGTGTTATAAAGAGTATTGAGGAACCTTGCCTAAGGTTAAAAACCTTGGTTACATTGAAGCGCGACACTTTTAAAAGAAATCTCTGTAATTGAAGTTAAAGCTTATTTTATTTGCTGGCGGAGGAACAATATAGTGGGACCCAGCAGTGAGTTAACACGTGGATTTAAAGCGCTTAACCATAGTCAAAGCTCAGTTTGATTTACCGCCAACGAGTTTTGCAAACCAAAACCACCCATTTCGCGCCGCTTTTGCCCTGGAGAAAAACTACTCAGAAAAACGCGATCCAGTTATATTCGGGCACGTCATCACTCCAAAACCGCCCATTTCACGCAGCTCTCAACTGTTAAGCTTCAACCTCTGAAAAAACACGAAATCAACAAGGATTGTCTGATTCGAAGAGCACTAGATCTGACGGCAATCGTGCGCCTAGAAGCACGGGCGATAAATCAAGGTACTATCCAGCGCTTTTATGTTATTATACGTCTATTTTATTCATAAAAGTCGAAAAGTGGACGTGTGGGCCCCTGCTGAATAAAATATATGTCGCGTTGATTAAAAATCACATAAGTTCCAAAAGATTTAAAGGGATCGCGCCATATGTTTAAAGTTTTAATATTTCGACCGAAGTAATAAGGTTTGCTCAGTGTTTTTAATGTGTTCCCTAATATCACATTAAATTACAAAGACTTGTTCAAAGGTCGGGATATTATTTCACAGCGAAACATTATTAAGAGCGTTGTTGCAAAAGAACACAACAATAGCCACTTATTCCAGTCATATATTTCTGATAAAAAAGCATAAAGGTCAGATCACCCCAACAAATGTTTTCTTGTAAATGATTTTCAAATTCTGTTAGGCTGAACAGAATTTTTTTACAGTAGAAGATTTACACACACTAGCTTCAAGAAGATACACCAGGGCTAATCCAGACCGAAACCCTCCCCCTGTGTTTGAAAATCCAGATCTTATCTCAAGAATTGTCAGAAGACAAGAAGGATCATTAAGTCCCAAACCTGTCTTCAGATCCTATACTTGGCCCAGTGAGTGGTTTTTTGTAGAAGATATTTCCTTTGACGAGAATTTTGAGCTTTCTTTATTTAGGAATAAGTCTGAAACCGACATTGATGATACAGTTTTAGATCCTGAGTTCCTTGTAGATATTGAAGTCCAAAGAGAAAATTCCTCCATTGACAATTACATTTCGAATTCTCTTCATTCCATCATTGTAACTAATATTCCTGAGCCTTCATCATCATCAAGAACAGCATTCCTTCCTCCTTCTTCATCACCATCCCCTTCAGTGAATTCCCAATCATCATCTCCTACAACAACACCTCCATTAAATCCCAGTAATACAAATATTGTTGTAAATCCACCCAGAGTTATGGCTGCCAGATATGCACCCCTAGTTTTACCTTAGGTTCTCAATGATATTCCTGCTGACTATCAAAGAAAAATTCCTATCTTTGATGCTACTTAGAGCACTTCAGCTCATCAGCATGTTGATAAAATGAATGAATTTTTTGATCTACATGAGGTGGAAGCAAAGAATGTAACTACCAGATTGTTTGTTCAAAGCTTCAGAGGTGAAGTCAGAAAGTGGTTCAGAGCCTTACCAGCAGGCTCAATTCACACTTTGCAGAAGTTGTACACTTAGTTCTTGGACCGGTGGGAGGTAAAAAAGAACCCACTCCAAATTCTATTTGAATATGAAAATATTAAGAGAAATGTGGGTGAAACTGTGCAGGTCTATTGTTTAAGATTCAATGCTGTATATAATGCTATTCCAGCTAACCTGAAGCCTCCTGTGGGATTAGCATTGTTGAAATTTCCAGACGGTTTTGATGCTGACATGGCATATCAACTGCGTGAAAGAGACCCATATTCACTTGAAGACATGCAGAAGATAGCAGTAAGCGTTGAAGCTAATCTGTTGGCTAAAAGAGCACGAACCAGAGCTGAGAAAAGAGTCACAGTAAAAGAGGAGGCCTCTCCTTCTGACAGCAAAATGGACACCCTGATCAGGACAGTGGAAAAAATGGTTGATAGATTAACCATTACAGATAGACCTGAGCCTCAAATAAGAAATCCAAATTTCAGAGGGCAGTAGCCCCAATTTAGAATTAAACAGAGAGAGCAAAGAATGCAAGACCAAGCAGCGTCACCATAGCAGTAGATTAAAACACCATTGCAATAGAACTACGTGCAAGGGAAAGACTCAGATGATGATGATCCTGTGATTGAGGCTAATCACTTTTTCACAGCTGATGGTGCGCCAATTTTCCTCAAAAAATATGAAGAATACACAGTGGCGACTCCAGACTTTAAATAAGACCAAAATTTCATTTTGAAAAATGACACAGTATTGGAAGAAAAATCTGATGATTACCAGAGAGAATATATGAACGCTCTGTCAGCTCAACAAAGGCAGTACTCTTTAAGGAACGGAGATGTTACAATCAGTCCCATTCAGAAAATAAAATAACTTCAAATGAAGAACGATCCACAGAATAAAGGAAAAGAGTCGGCTGATCCTTCCTCCAGCAAAGCACCTACAGCTACTAATACAGCCAATGAAAGGAACCAGCAGAGCATAGCAAAGGAGCAAATAGAGAAGAAAGACCCTCCCATTAAAGAGGTAGAAAAATCTCCCTCCTTTAATTTAGAAAATTAAATTTCTAAGTTGAAAGTGTCTATGCCCCTCGCAGAGTTGGTGAATAATAGTGCATATAAAATTCAGGTGTCTAAAGTATTGCAGATAGACTTTGTTTTTGATATGGTTAATGTAGAAGATGACTACCCTGAAATTATTTTCAGTCCAGCTACAGAAGAATATGAAGAAAATCAAGTCCCTCCCTTTTACCCGAGTCTTAGAGTACATGAGTTCATCTTGCATAATGCTATGTTGGACTTTGGAGCCTCACATAATTTGATGCCAAAAGTTGTCATGGAGAAGCTAGGCCTTGATATTACTCGAAAATACCATGATTTCTATTATTTTGACTCAAGTAGGGTCCATTGTATCGGTCTTATCAAAGACTTGGTAGTGTCTTTAGATCAGATTCCAGCAAAGAATGTCTTGATGGATGTAGTTGTTGTTGATGTCCCACCAAGGTTTGGAATGCTTCTATCTAGGTCTTGGGGCGCAAAACTCAAGGGAACTATGCAACTTGACTTCTCTTATGCCACTATCCCTGTATTTGTCCAGCTGAGAAAGTTATATAGGGAAAAGAAAATGAAATATATGATTACTAGCAAAGAGAAGCCAGTAAACCATCCCATTAATGTTGTCCACACAGATCTAGAATCCTTTGTTTTGTATTCTGATCGTGGTTTAAATGATGAGAATGTTTAGTTGGTACAAATAGAGGAAATGCATGAGATTTCAAAGAATTTCAGAGAAGTCCTCAAACAAGAAAAAGACAAAGCAGCGAGCACTTCTGAGTCTCCTGCCTGCCAGCAGCAAAAAGACAGTGAAAGGCTAGAAATTAGCCAAGGTAAAGAGGAGGAAGGAACAAAATTCCAGCATCTTCAGGAAGAAGAAGAAGGCCTGTGGAGCATGGATTTTGATGGAGCTGTTGGTAAGGATGGAGCTGGTATTGGAATATGGATTAGGAGCCCTGTCTTCCAGCTTGAAAAGGTTCCCATCAATGTTATATTTTGTGCTTATAAGTTGGCTTTTGATTGCTCTAACAATGACGCAGAATATGAGGCTTTGATTACAGGTCTCAAAATTTTGAAGAAGTTGAATACAAAAAGGATTTATGTGTATGGTGACTCCGAGCTGATAATAAAACAGGTGAAAGGAGAATACCAAGCTAAACATCCGAGATTGAGGGCATATAGAAATGCAGTCTTGCACATTTTGAAGACATTCCCAGAGTATACTTTGACAGCAGTGCCCAGGATGCATAACCTCATTGTTGATTCATTTTCCACTACTACAAGCAACTTGAAGATTCCGATGAACTCCAGCAATAAGTTTGAGATCTATGTCAAACATAGGCCTGTTGTTCCGGACAATTTAAGGTATTGGCAAGTATTTTGGGATGATAATGAGATTAATGCATTTTTACAGGGTAATGGAAAATTTAAAGACACTCCAATAGAAGGTGAGTATGAGGTGGATGATCAAGAGTTGGAAGCAAACCAGATGGACATATTGCAGCTAAAGGATAATGTAATTCCTAGAGATCTCATACCTCTAGAGGAGTTTTTTGACTAGGATGACATTGCAAAGAAGCCAAGTTTGGTGCCCACTGAGAAAGGAGTTGAAGATGTGAATCTTGGAATACCTAACCAGCCCAAGTTCGTGAAATTGTCAAAGACATTATCCCCTAAGGTAAAGGAGAAGTATGTTAAGTTGCTTTCTGAATTTTCTGATGTGTTTGCATGGGATTACTCAGATTTGAAATTGTATGACAAGAACATAATCCAGCATACTATCCCAATTAAGCTAGATCAGAAACCTTTCAGACAGAAGCTGAGAAGAATAAATCCAAAGCTGCTGCCATCCATCGAAAAGGAGGTAAATAGGCTGTACAAAGCAGGTATCATAGTTCCTATTAGATTTTCTAACTGGATTTCAAATTTGGTCCCAGTGCGTAAGAAGAATGGAGAGATAAGATTGTGTATAGATTTTCGGAATTTAAATAAGGCATCCTTAAAGGATAATTATCCACTTCCGAAAATGGACCATATTCTGCAGAAAGTAGTTGGAGATGGCTACTCAGGTTACAACCAAATCTTGGTACATGAGAAGGACCAAGATAAAACTGCCTTCACAACACCCTGGGGAACCTTTCAATATGCTAAAATGCCATTCAGACTGAAGAACGCTGGAGCCAATTTCCAGCGTGCGATGGAAATTTCTTTTACAAATGAAAAAGATGTTTTTCTTGTTGTTTATTTGGATGACTTGACAGTGTTCTCAGGTTCAGATGATGAGCATTTGCACCATTTGAGAGTTTTCAGCGTTGCAGAAAGTTTGGGATTTCTCTCAATCCCAAAAAGAGTCTCTTTGCCATGGATGAAGGAAAATTGCTTGGGCATATCATCTCTAAAGATGGTATTCACATTGATCCAGCTAGAGTGGAGGCAATTCAGCTCATAGATCTTATACGAAATAAGAAAGACATTCAGGCCTTCAATGGTAAGATGAATTTTTTGCACAGATTTGTACCTAACTTGGCTGAACATTTGAGAGAAATGACCAATATGTTGAAGAAGGACAGCACTGTTAAATGGAGTGAGGAGGCCATCAAGTCATTTAATTTGGTAAAGTTTTCTTTGTCCAATGCTCCAGTTTTGATCAATCCTGACTATACTCAAGATTTTATTATTTTTTCGTTTGAATCTGAGCATACTATGGTTGTTGTTTTAATGCAAAAGAGAGATGAGGTAGAAAAGCCAATTTCCTTTTTCAGTAGGACTATTAGAGATGCTGCTTTAAGGTATAATATTATTGAAAATAGGCATTGGCCCTAATCAAGGCATTGAAGGATTTTAGGGTCTATATTCTACATTCACATACTATAGCATATGTCCCTAACGTAGCAGTGAAGGATGTCTTGATGCAAACTGATCCAAAAGGTCGAAGAGGTAAATTGATAGCAGCTATGTTGGAGTACGACTTAGAGATAAAGCCTACGAATTTTATCAAAGGCCAAGGCTTGGAGAAATTGATGGCCCAATCAAATCTGTGTGCCCTAGATATAAACCTTATAACAGCAGTGGCAGAAGTTGAATATGAAGGTTTGCTAGTTCCTATTTTAGATATTTTTCTATAGTCTCCTTGGTATTCTGATATTTTTTATGTTCTTCAGCATCTGTCACCCCCTACAAGCATGTCTAAGAGTAAAGGTAGATCTCTCAAACTTAAATATGCTAAATACTGCATTTTAAACAATGCTCTGTATTTGAAAGATCCAGGAGGTGTTCTGCTCAACTGTTTGGTTGAAGAAGAAGCTCAGAAAGTAATGCATGATTTCCACAAAGGTGACTATGGTGGTCACTTGTTTTGGAAGACTACAGCTAACAAGGTATTGAGAGCCAGGTATTATTGGCCCACATTATTTTCTGATTTGTAAAAAATAGTGATGAATTGTCATGAATGCCAAATTTTCCAAGGAAAGAAGAAATTGCTTTCGCTTCCTTTGAAACCAGTTTCAGTGAACGCACCCTTTCAGTAGTGGGGGCTCGATTTTATAGGAGAAATTCATCCCGCGTCCTCAGCACAGCACCGATGGATACTGACAGGAACAGATTACTTTACGAAATGGATCGAGGCCATCCCAGTGAGGGAAGCAACAGACACGGTAATTATTCAATTCCTTGAATCGAATATATTATCTCGTTTTGGTTGCCCGTGTAAAACTGTAACAGATAACGCAGCAGCGTTCCGATCCAAGAAGATGATAAATTTCTGTGACAAATATAATATCGCGTTGGGCCACTCCACAGCGTATTATCCACAAGGCAACAGCCTGGCAGAGTCATCGAACAAATCACTGATAAATATAATTAAGAAAATGCTAGAGGCAAACAGAAGAAATTGACACCGAAAGCTCATCAATGCACTGTGGGCAGACAGAGTTAGCAATAAAAAATCAATAGGTATGTCACCTTTTGAAATATTTTATGGAACTGATGTTGTCTTTCCTACATCTCTTACAGTCCCAGTTATGAAATTATTACAAGAAGTTGGCAGCGAAGATGATGACAACCAGCGAAGGATCAACCAGATGATCCACCTTCAGCAAACAAGAGAAGAAGTGTCACAGAATGTGATTCAGTTGCAGGATAAGATTAAAAATATCTATGACTGAAAGACTAAAGCAGAGAAGTTTCAGCTGGATGATGTAGTATTGAAATGGGATGCTAGGAATGAAGACAAAGGGAACCACGAAAAGTTTGACAACCTTTGGAAAGGGCCATACAGAATTTCAGCATACAGGGGATAAAATGCCTTCTTACTTTCAGAGATGGATGGCCAGGATTTCCCTGGAGGAGCAGTAAATGGTAGGATTTTGAAGCACTACCATTGTTGAAGACAAAGGATCAGAATCTATGTCATCATCATTGTATATACCATGTTATTTTTTATCAGAGTTCAAGTACACAGTCATTCAAGTTTGGGGCCCAAAGTGAAGGCTATAAAACTTGGATGATATGTGTATGGTTTGGTTTTATTTCAATTTCAGTCTTAGTCTTGAGTCAGAGTCAGTTTGCATTTGTGTCAATTTTCAGTATTTTTGAATCCATGCCCAATGGATAAGGCTACTTGGTCTACAGTGTTCTTGGCACCTCCAGGGAGCTACCATCCCCATTGGAGCCAATGTTAGTGTCAGTCTAGTCATACTGCCATCAGTGATCAAAACTTCTCTTTTGCATTTGCATATTAGGAGTCTCATACCGAATAAATTTCACTATTCCGTTAGGTCATGGATTCATTGATGGTAGTAATTTTTCCCCAGTTTTCCCTCATGAGGTACTTGTTGATTCTCCTCTCTATGGTCTTCGGTCATTAGTCACTTTCATTCTCAAAATCATGTCAGTAGGTCATAGGATGGGTCTCATTAGTTCCTAGGGTCCTACCATGGTCAAATTAATGAGTCAAATATCAATAAATATCAGCAAGATCATGAGGAAGTCGATAAACTCAAAGTCACAACACCTGGAAGATCAAAGAGGTATTTTATTCAGCTTGATGTAATTTTCACCTCAAGACCATTTTTTGAGGTGACGTTTTGCCTTTGTTATCATTCATTATGTAATTTTATGTCAGTCATATGTAATAAGTCACAATTCAGAAGCTGACATCTTCACAAAGTCATCATCTTGCCTTCAGAGAAGTTTTCCACAGCATGCTCAGCACCAAATCATCTTCCAAGCAGATCCATCAAAAATAGCCCAGAAAGAGCTTTCCAACGGTATATTATACTCTTAAAACTGACTTCTGGATTGAAATTTATGCTTAAGTGAAGTAAAATCCCCTATATCTTCAAATAAACCCTATTTCCCATTTTTCCCTTAAAACTTTATGTTTAAAGTTTTAATATTTTCCTTATAAAAACCCATTTTCCCCTTCCAATTTACAAAATCGCATTATAAATCATTTTAATACATATGTGATTTATTTTATAAACCACTTCCCCGTCATTGCCATAGAACTTTATAATAAGAATCCCCGTCGTTCTAACCACTTCCCCACCATACTATGGAAACTTTGTAATAAACTTTATAACAAAGTTTAATATTAAAAAATACCTGACCCAAGTCCCTATTCCGTTGCATCGCAACTTTTATAAACGTGCCCCGATGAGCCCATCGCAAGAATTTCCGATGCGATTACATCAAATGGCGCCTCCGATCGTCCCCCTCCGATTGATCCCCGCCGATGGCTCACTCTCGATTATCCCTCAACCGTCGATCTCCCAATCCCATCCAACGGCTCACAGTCCATCGCTCAATTGGCATCGGCGTTTCACATATGTTTCACTCCGCTCCCCTTTTACCTCCGATTCTGATTGACCCCGGGCCCACTATATAATACTTCTGCCCATTTGTGTCATCATAGGCCTTTACCCTTTGTTAATCAAACTTTGTTTTAATTTACTTTACAAAGGTTTTCCCCTCCGCTCATCCTAATCGCATCGGCGATCTTGGTTATGTAATATGTCCACCCCAAATCCTCTGATCCCGATCGCAAATTGCACTGTCGGGACTTGCCCAATCGCATCGGCAAAGTTGTGTTATGTTCCGCCCCACCTCCCGATTCCGATTGCGATTGTTCGTATATCCCGGTCCCACCACAAAAGGCCCTCCGCGCATTTAAATAAAAAATCATTTCCCCTTTGTATTGAAAAAAAAAATGTATTTGTTTTAAACAAAGGGATTCTCCCCTTTGACTTATCTCATCGCATCGGAAGTTTTGGTTTGGCACCATCACATAACATATTACCACATTTCATTATGTATCACCTCCCCCCTCCGATCCCCGATTGCAATTACCCTTTGTGTGTTGAAATGCATCGCACAGCATACAACAAGGTCCTATTGTATGTTATAGTCCCTCCGCTCCACCCATTCCGATTGCGATTTAATATGATTCTCCCCTCCTTCCCTTCCCTTTTCCCATTCAAAAGAATTAATTTCCCTTCACTAAGAGTATAATTTCATTGCAGTTTTATTTCAAAAAATATTTTATTGAAAAAAGTCAGTTTATTCAAACGAATAATGGAAAGAAAAGCAAACAGTCAGCTGGCCGAGAGCTAAATAAAACAAAGATTTCTACTGCAGCGTAAGGATAGGGATTTTCTCCTCAAATTGCCTATTTATTATTTCAACAGAAAAACTGTGAATCTGCCCAGTAAAGCAAATTTAATATTGTTCCTTCTTTAGGGGCAGATTGTAGGATTTATTTCTATGATTAGTTTTCAGTTCCTCAGCTGTTAGAGCAGTTCCCTTTTTCTGTGGATCTATGTTCCCACATTTCAGTGTATTTAATGTAATTATAAATCATTTGTAAAGAGTTCGAAGTCTGTAATTCAGAAGTAGGGGAATAGCGTGGAAGAACATTTTGCGCTCCATTGTATAGATAACAGGGAATTAATAAGAGATGCAGCTCTGATTTGTGGGATCCATGTGGTATGAGATTTAGCATTTGTTTTTCTCCTTTGTTTCATATGTAAATCATTATGTTTCATCTCTCATCCATAAACATTTCCTTTTGAATGTTTTCAAGATATAAAGGTAGGATCCATTTTCATGCCCTGCCTTGGGAAATCATTCATACTCTGTGTTTCTCTTCTGTTTGAAAAGTATCCATTTATTGTGCCCTTTTCAGCTCCTCATCAGTCTTTCCATCCCATCTTTATTAAACTTTAATTTATAAATATCCCACCTACCTTGCCCCATGAAATACCCTGTGTCCTTATTTAATCCCCAGTTTCAACTGTCCCATTTAATCCCACACATCCCTGAAATTCATTCATTTTATTAAAACCTTTTCCCATCATTTTACCTAGCCTAATATCAGTCCACTATTGTGTTTTATTGAATATCTATCTTTACGGAGAGAGCCCTCTCCTGTCCTTGTAGGGATAGCTACAAGGATGAGCGTGGTTTAGTTGTTACCCTGTTTTGCCCTTTTTAGCCTGCGATCCAATTCGGGTGCTAACAGTCTCAAATGCCTTCATGGCTTTATATTTTTTTCCATAATATTGAACATAGCCTAGACCAAACTTCTTAGGTTTTTCCTTAACCAAAATAGGATTAATCATGCCTTGTGCATGTTTACCTAAACCCTTTCCTTCATAGCCTATTTTTTAACATCAACTTGGACCCTATACCTCTAATGTGCTTTTCAAATGAACCTACACATCTTTTTGAAGAGGCAATTGAAGACAAATTTGAGTGATTTACCTCTGCTTCAAGCATGTTTTTGATTAAGGCCTCTTGGGCTTGATGGAGCTGCATCTCCATCTCATGCATTCTTTGAAGAAGTCCTTCTTTCTCTTGCTTCATAGCAACCAATTGATCATGAAGTCTAGTTCTTTCCCGTCTGTCTTCATAAAGAATTTGCACCATATCCTTTAGGATGTAGAAGTCTCGCTTCATTTCTTCATCAAAGAATCATGTGAAGGACGAGGATTTAGAAACCTCACTTGATGAAGTTGTCATCCTTATGTAATTGAATTAAGAAAATTCACAAAGCTTTCAAAAACAATTTGACAAAGCTTCTCAACAAAATGGTTGTAGAGTCAAGCTCTTCTTCAAGCAGCCACTTTTGCAAACACCCTCTTGTGCTCAAGGGTTGCCTTGAGGTCCTTTGGGTAAGTAGAATGCCTTCAGCCTTCTTCCTTCTTATCCTCTTCTGGACTTATTTAACAGTAGCTCTCCCTTCACCTCTAGCAAACTCAAACTTGTAAGCATCAGTCAATTTGAAAACAGTAAAATTATTTGCATTATTAAACAGCTTTCAAGTCAACAAGAAACCTAGTGCTTTGTCAAGCAAGAAATATAGTGCTCTGATACCAACCTACTCTGAAAATGGGTGGATAAATTGAAATTCTTATGCACAAGCACCTCCCACTCAGTTAAACAAATAATTGATCGTGCTTATACATGACTGTGCGAAATTTTATACTTGAAACAGGTATATGTTTTTTTAACTGTTAAGTGCTTAAATAACATTTGTTTTTGCTGATATTAAGCATTTGGAACAACCATATAATGCAACAAATAAGAATCAACACATAACAACAAATTTAATAAAGGATTTCACCCGAATATCATGCGCTACGTCTCCTTGAGCCATTGTCAACTAACTTGGCTCTTTGGGATTATGATGTATAAATTGATTTTAAAAGTAAATACTTAACTCCAATGGTTATTTGGGTTGTAAAATTGGGTTTAGAATACCATCATACCCCTGGAATGGCTGTCATCACTCTGAATAAAGAACTAAGTTTCCCTTATTCTTGATCTCTGTTGAAAACTCACATACTGGCTCCATCATATATCATACCTCCAAAATATGTTGTTCATTTTCTCAAAATGAGCTCTAGCTCCCCAATCTAGGCCTCCATCCACTAATGGCCCTGGGTTGCTCGAAAATTCTCTGTGGCTTCTCAACCTTTACAAGTCTCCAAATGACTCTAAAAATCACTTCGTTGGATTCATAATTTCAAAAATAGTCAGAATAGACTATTTTTTTGCATAAATTAGCCTCTGGCTGCTCCGGTTACGCCTCCAATACCCGGTAGCACCCCCTGACTCTAGGTTCACTGAAAAATTATATAAAGCATATTGGCCTTCAGAAGTCCTCAAAAGCATCTTAAAAAACCTCCATTGGATTCATAAGGTTCAAAATAGTCGAAATGTAATATTGGTTTGTTGAGAATGGATATTAGCTGCTCTAGATAGGCCTCATTCTCCTGCTGGCACCTAGTGGCCCTTGGAACTTCCCTGAAGCATCTCATGCTTCATAATTCCTCTAATGGCTATGAAAACCACACCATTAGTTCTATAATGTCTAAATCATCCAAAATTTACTATTATATTCTTGAAAAAAGGCCTCTAGCTGCCCTGGCTAGGCCTCAAACTGCTACTGGCCCCTGGTGGCCCCAGTGGCCCTTGGAACTTATATGAAGTTAAAACTTGCTTATAAGTCCTCTAATACCTCTTAAACTCTCACCAATGAGTCTGGAATGTCTGATCTAGTTAAAATTGACTATTCGCACTCTTAGAATGGACAAATCTAGCTCAAGATAGAGCCTAAACAAATTTTGTCCACTTTCACCCTAATCAGCTCCACCAATTTTGGAGCACTCAAGTTAACTGCAGTCAAACTTGGCCAATTTCCTTAAATCTAGGCGCACTCCAAATTTACCACCATTTTAACTATTTTTAATAAATTTTATGGTTGGGGTTGGGCACATGCCCAAACCCTACGGTTTGTCTAACCGCAACTGCCGGCGGGAACTGCGGAAACTGTGGCATTTAAAAATTTACGTGGCCATGAACAAACCTTAATGGTGGCAGTTAACAGTTTCATAAACTTTCGGAGGTTTCGTTTGGTGCCTAGTTCTGGGTTAAGGACACATGGGGAGTGTTTGGCCCCTCCGCTCCCCCATATGCGAATCCATACCACATTAAATATTATCGTTTGACTATAGTAGTTAAGTCACACACATAGAGCAGGCAGTAATGCGCAGGCAAGCTTGGCAAGAGGTCTCGAGGTCGACTCTATTCAGCTCCACCACAATTTTATTACACCAAACCTGGGCCACGCGGCGGGCTTCGGGCCTGCCATGTGGTGGCCTCTAATTTTCCAAACCAAAAACACGTACAACCCATTGTCAAATAACATGATGACACTTGTCACAATATGACTGGTCTGAAAAGAATATTTTGAGTAATATTCACTAGAATATTCATTTTTTTGAATTTCCAAAAACCCAGTCAAACCTGGTCAAAGGTCGAAAATTGCAATTTACTATACTTTTCAAATCACGATAACTTCTTCATACGGTGTCATTTTTTAGAACCGTTTACGATGCCAGAATCAGGAAGACTAGATAAATCTGTTCGCTCAGGTTTGAAACACTTTCAAACACTTTTAAATTTGAGCTATCACTTAGGTCCTACTGGTCTGGAAAGAATATCTAGGGGAATATTTCAAGGAAAGGTCATTGGCCAACCTAACCTAAAAATGGGTGGATAACTTGAAATTATTATGCGCAATCACCTCCCACTCAGTTAAACAAATAAATGATTTTGCTTATACATGACTATGCAGAATTTTATACTTAAAACAAGTGTATGTTTTTTAATTATTTAAGTGCTTTAAGAACAATTGGTTTTGTTTATATTAAGCACGTGAAACAACCACATAATGCAGCAAATAAGCATCAATGCATAACAACAAATTTAATATAGGATTTCACCTGAATATCATGGGTTACATCTCCTTGAGCCTATGTCAACTAACTTGGCTCTTTGGGATTATGATGGAAAATATCTTTTACAAGTTAAAAACTCAACTCCAATGGTTATCTGAACTGAACCAATGGGTTTAGAATACCACCATACCCCTCGAATGGTTTTCATCATTCTGAAGAAAGAACTAGGTTCTGGATCTCCTCCCTATCCCCCGGTCGGGAGCAAAGCGCCTCGAGCCCTCCAGATCAAATGGTGTCCCACCAACTGAGCTACAGGGTGCCCGACCTCACCAACATCTGTAAGAGTACCAAAAATATGTCAGTATCATCATAATACACATATAAATCATAAATACTCAAAAAAATGGAGAATAAAACATAAATTTCATACCTGCTGGCCCCCAAACATATCCAACATCTGGGTCTCCTCGAAAATCCCATATCCGGGTCTCCTCAGAATTCCATCCCGATGTATGGGTAAGGCAGGAACATCTAAGGATTGGCCTCAAAACAAGCCTTTGTAGTGGCATTCCAGTAACGCCCCACCCGACCTCCCCCACCACGAGGCATCATGGGGGCCCACATCCTCATACGAGGGTCACGAGGACCCCAACAGGCACTACCACCACAGGACTCAACAACACCACTCTCTCATACATAATGCTACAAAGGATTCTAGCATAATTAAATAACTTATATCCATCACAGACCTTTGAGAGCTAGGCCAAAATTCCATCATAACAGTGATGGGAAAAATCAAAGAAATGCCTGGCCCTCAACCCGCACAAAACACCAATTTGCAAGCCTGATTCCCGATTGGGCGAGGACTACCCTATCACCCGCATAATCACCACCATAGCACATCACTCAGCTAGGTCAGTCATAGAGGTTATCTGAATACACCCCTCCGTGAGAGGCGCCCCGCCACAGTGAATATCTACAAACCGCTGAAGATCAACCCTCCCAGGGGAAGCAGATAAGGGAGCACCTAACCCTAAGGTAGTAGCCCATTCACAAAGTAAATATCCATCTCCAAATGGATAGCCAGGTCACACACCCACAGTACCATAACCCTGTGACGCCTGTTCCAGCACTGGATCAGGTAACGCACTAGTCGATCCTGTGATCGCAGGAGGTCATTCTCTAAGAATTTGAGAAGCCCCCACCTTTCCAACTGCTGGCATGCATTGGCATCGTTTTCCACAGTGATACGGAGGTCAGGCTAGTCTCTCTCCCTCCACAGAATCCTATCATCAAACAAGCACATATTAGTGACATAAAAACACCAAAAATTTGTAAAACTTCACAAAAAAAATTCCAAATTTTTTTTGGTATCTTCATTATGCCTATTTCTAAAATGGGCACACCTTCCGTGCACCTGTATCTTGTAGAAGCGTGAAGGATGCGTGCAGAAATCCCCCACAGGCATGAAAATTTTTCATAAAACCCTTAGTTCCACACAAAATTTTTGCGCATGTTCCTTGATCGCTCGCGCAATCAAGGCCACAATAGGCTAGGGTTCCATACAAACCTGGTTTGTACGGAAACCTACCTAGTCACACTGAAAAAATTAAATGCAGGACATTATGGGGCCTACCTGACTCAAGTAGCGTGAATCTCGAGTACTGAGGCTAACCACAACGGTAAGAATAACTCAGCAGAAGCCTCTGACCTCTCAAACTCTCATACACTCAAATGTCACAAATGAGTTGAAATGAGCCATATTGGCCTATATGTCACCCTTTTCAAATTGTTTGAAGGACCATAATGAGAGCTCAGAGAACCCAATTGTAGAACCGAAAGAAACACAGTGATCAACACCTGATAACGCCCAAAGGAGGCTCCACAGATTCAAACCTCTGAAAAAATAATTTTTCCAGTCCCAACAAGTATGCCCTCTCTCATCCTATTTTCATTCAGCACATGTTTTTAATAATATTTGAATGAGAAAGATGCTTTCACTTGGGGTATTTTTGTTTTAAGTATTGTACAACACAACAAACCATCCATTGCCCCATGCACCCTTAGCATGATAGAGTCCCAGAGAAACTCTACATATCCTAACGTCATTTCTCAATAAGAAATCAACCATAGGTTCCAAAAACCCGACCATGTTTATCATGTTAGACTCCTATACCAATAGGTGTCATATTTCATGATTGACTTGATGAACTATGTAATATGTTCATACATTTTCTTGTTGCAAAGGTTTTCCATATTCTCAAAAAATCAAAAAATCAAAAAAATCAAAAAATTTAAAAAATGTAAAGAGGGTATACCATAAAAGAAAAATCAAAGGGTGAAAAGAATAAAAATGGCCCAAAAAAGTAAAAGAAAATGAACCCCACCAAAAGAAAGGCCAAGGAAAGTGTGCAAGTCTAAATGCCACTACTTTTTGCTCTTTTGTAATAAATAAAATTGTGTGCAACTTGTACTCTATGCCACAATTTATGAACAGTCAAACAGTTTAAGCTTGGCTAGTTCATCTTTCAATTTAATGTTTTAGAGGTAGAGAATAAAATCTCACCAAATTGTTTAATCTTGGCAGATAAGTAGATAGGTAGAGTAAATAAAAGGAGCTCAACAGTTTAATCTGAGCCCTTGGATGTAATAAGGTTAGAATTAGATAGATTTTCATATGTAAAAGAAAAAGTGTGATAAGGGTTTTCCAGTCTAAGTGCACCCTAATAAAGAAGAAAAATGGTAGGGTAAAGTAGGTAGGGTAGGTAGATGATGTTGTTGAATTACATATGATGAATGGTGGCTTTAGATGGTTAAAATTTTAACTTTCATCACAAGTGCAAAGGCAGATAATACACTGGAAGAATTGCAAGCAAGGCAAAATCATATTATTAACTTCCTCTTTCATTTTTTCCTAAATATTTCACTAATTTCCCTAAGTGCTAAGGTATTTGAAGATTAGAGGGGCTCAAGGCATTTCCTTGACTTTTGGAGGGACCGAACCCTCGGCCCAATAATTGGAAAGACCTAAGTACTTGAAATCATCCATCATAACATTCATTCACCTCTCAAAAATCTTTTCCTAAGTAAAATCCCATTTTACTTAGAAAAATCATGCAATATTTCATAAAAAACCCTCAAAATCACTTTTTATAAGTCTAAGTGACGAAGTTATTATAATGCAATTTGCTTTTAAAACCTCACTTTCTTAGTTATATTAATGTATTTTGAGTTTACATTGTCCCCTTGTCATATTAACTATAATTTATATATTAACTCCCTATAAAAGTCACCTTCTCCTATTATAAATAACTCTTTTTATATAATATCCCTAAGAACCCATGTATTACAGCTTTAGCCAAAGTATTTAATCCTCACTTGTTCAAATAAAAAACCCACTTTATACCCCTTTGGCTAAAAAATATCTTTATTTTATTCCCGCCCCCTATGGTAAGTAAATCGCTTTGATTTGGTTACTATATAATAAAAAATATATGAAAAAACTTTTAAACATATTTATATGTGTTTAAAACAAAAAATAACCCGAAGTTTAGTTTAAACTAAAACTTCGAAGAAATAATCCTTCCTTTGCGTAATTTTATCCCCCGACTCCCTTTACCCAAGATTAAACCCTTAAACTATTAATTTTGGTTAAACCCCGGTTTAAAACCATTCTCGATCGTTTTTCCGCCATATAAAGGAATTAATTAATCCTCATGATTAATTAACAGCCTAACCCCGCCAATCAAATTCCCCCCGATGAGATTAATTAACGTTTAATTACGTCGGGCCCGCGCTATTAAAACCTTGTCATCTCCCTGTCCCATCAACCGTTCGATCAGTCCATCCAAGATCTACGACTATTATCCATATCGCTAGCCATCCACGTACGAACGATAACACGCAATGGACTGGCGGTTTTCCAAACAGTACCATGCCACGCGTCGATAATTGTATGGAATCGTTGCCCCTCTGCCAAAAACCACCTTTCCCCAAAAGCGGTGTGATTGCGTACCGCTTACCGCCTCCCACTAACGACAAAACTTCACATCGTCAAGTCAGTGCCATCTGTCCACTGTTCATTCAAAGCTTACCCGCCAATATCAACTGTTTACCCGTTTTAACACAAACACCCTAGTGTTGCTCATTTTCGCCTGATTGTGCAGTAAAACCCTTTGTAACCCAGTTGCGCCACCTTAAGCCTCTGTTAACCAATTCGAGCATGGTTTACCTCCCAAAAATCATTCTAGATTCACTCCACAGACCTCTCAACATCAAATGAAACCTTTTCGACCTCCCCTGCAAACCAATGCTTTCTTAACAATTTGTTTTGTTTTACAGGTGATCAGAAGACCACATCCTTGGATAAATAGTCTTAATACTAGTCATAAGACTTTTTTACTCCAAGAGTTTTATCAAATCTATTCAAACAGAGATGGAAGATAAAACATACAGTTGAAAGACAAGCAAAGGAAACAGGATATTAAACGAGTTACTGTTGAAACAGACAGTAAAAACCTAAACCACACATTGAAGGTAAAATGACACAGTAAAGAACAGTCAAAGAGTATCAGATTGAAGACCTAGTCAAGTAAATCAGCTAGCATGAAGATAAACAGCAGGGAAGACAGTTACAAAAAAGAACATACAAGTTCATGGTTAAAGTGTATCAGGTAAAAGTCAGAGTGAAAGTTAAAATGAAGTTACAAAGCAGTCAAAGGTAAACAGTAAAAGTAATTACAGAGGCAGTAAAATGGTAAAAATAAATGAAAATACTTTCACCAACATTGAATTTTGTTTAAAGTGAAAGTAAAACAGTTAAAAGAACAAAAAAGTGAAAAGATGAAAAATACAACAAGAAGGAACATTTTTGCAGAAATTGCATGTTTTAGTCATTGTTTTGCAGAAAATATTGTGATCAATCCAAGATGAATTTTGAAAAAATAAAGGAGTTTTATGTTCTTAAGAGGACCATCGACAAAAACCTCTCTCACTTTTCTAACAGCTATTATGGTTTTGGAAATATTAAACAATGTTGGAAAACACTTTTTGCAGAAAATTCCAGTTAAGTCATCATTTTGAAGAGAGGATTGTGGCCAATAAAAAATACATCATACAAAACTTAAGGAGGTTTTTGTTCCTAAGAGACCCATATAAAAAAACCTATCTCAGTTTTTTCACAGTGATTTCAGACTGAGATATACATGCACATCTTTACAGTCTATTTTTCAGACTCTGTAAAACTCTGTTTTACACATATTTTTACAGAGCCTATTGTAAACATCTGGAGAGGAATTTTATAAAAATGAAAGAGGGTTATCTCACCAACATATTTATTTACAATAACCTCTTTCCCTTTTTACATATCTATTACGGATTGAGAAATAAAAAGATATCATTGGACCCCAAGTTTGCAGAATTGTTGGAGCAGAATTCACAAAGAAAGGAAGCAGTTAGTGACTTGGATGCCTCATCATCAACTAAGAGTTGGATCAAATTCGAATTCTCCTATTTGTCATCACCTATCCATCAAAAATAGTGCCAAATAGATGCATTAGTTTGAGTGTCCTTTACTTAAGTTCTATTTATGTAAAACAGTTGGAGAGATTTGTGAACTAATCTTGATATTTTTTCAAGATATTTTAGTTTAGAATTTGTATAAATACTTCACTCTTGGAAGTATTTTGGGTGGATTCTCATACTTTGATGTAACATTGAATTTTTTGGAATAAATATCTTTGGAGAAATCTTTTGTGGCAAAACTGGACAAGGAATTGAGGCAGAAGACTTTTCTCAGGATTCATGCGTCAAATGAAGGATCAATAAGTCATTTCTATCTCATGTTTTGAAGTTTAATATTTGTTTACAATATCATCTGTGTTTCATTATCTTAATATTTAACGAAAAGGATTAAATCATAAAGTACTTACGTGTAATCTGATTTCAATCGTTATTATTCTAAATGTTTTCTTCTAAACTGGTTTAAACAGCGAATTCTCAATTGCTCCTGTTTGTCTAGTTCATAAATCTTTGGTTATTTAGTAAAGAATACTTAGCTAATCTTTATTGATAATCAATCTATTTCTCTTCTCTTGAATGTGTTGAAAGATTCTTCGTTTCCTTTCATTTGTTTGAATTCCATTCCATTCACTTTAGATCTATAATTGTTTCTAGTTTGATTATCTTGCCCTGATAAACCATCTTTTGTTAAAAAACTTAAGCCAGTGCAGCCAATCCTTTGACTCCATTAGCCCAATGGACTGAAACTACTTGATCTTATTCTCAGTTAAAGAAATCCATCAACCCAAACAAAATCAAAACTCCTGGACTTTAAAACTAGCCTAATATTTTCAAAACAAAGCTAAATCTTATAGAGAGAGCCCTCTCTGGGTACAGATTGGCTATATTCTATACCTGAAGGTTGGTTTGTGGTTACCTCGGACCCCTTTCCTCTTCCAACAACTTCAAGGAAAATCTGAGTGATAACATATCATCCCCCCACCTTGCACATGATAAACATCCTTGTTGGTCGGTAGAGCCTCCCTCCATGGCGCCCATCACTCAACGTAGACCATGCATCATGTTGTAACTCTTAGAGACAGCCTTGAGTTATATAAATACCAGTGCCTAGGACATCTTAATCGCAAGGAGCATATGATTCAACTGATAGGAGTTGACATGACAAGGCCCTCATGCTATAATCACTTGGATGAATAGTTTGATGAAAATGGAACCAAGACCCCCAAAATAAAGCACAACAACTGGGAGACTGCAATAACAGAGTACAAACTTCAATATATAAATGTATCCGACAGCTCTAAGACAGAACATTGTAGAGGGGGCTGAATTCTAAAATGACTCACAGATATTAATAAAAGGTAGGTGATGACTTTGTAAGAAAATGTAATAAATGTTACCTGTAACAGAGGCTTATCCAGAGGAAAAATTCACATATATTGGGCCTATGCAAAGATAAGAATCCATATATGAGAACAATTTTAAAGACAAAGATCCATTGCAGTTAACATCAGAGGAACGATGGAAGAGGTGGAGAATGAAACAGAATATCCTTCCTGAGCCATATTTAAAGTACTAGACATGAGTAAACATGAGTATCTATAATGATAAATTCACATTTAAACATATGATCAGTCGCATTCCAGAACATAGATATGAGAAATATGGAGATATGTGAAATGAACATGTGTATTAAAAACATAAGGAAGAGCTACAAATTGTGGATCACTCATATCAGAATCCCCAAAATCAACAAAGCTTCTTATCGTTGAATCCCAACTGGATCTTCAACATTGATATCCAAAATTCAGACAAAATACATACAGAGTCCTTTAACTAGTGAGTTCTTTGGAAAATCTAGAACCCTGTAGATGTCATTCCTTTCTGCTTTTATAGCATTTTCAATGGACATATGTGGAAAGATATTTTGGGAAAATATCTTCTCCGCATGTTGGTATGCAATTTTAAGTCTTGATCAAAACATCAAAATTGATAATGGGGTAGAAACGCTTCCCATCATTTTACAAACCGGGCTCTTGGCCGTTTCTAATAAAAGTAACACAACTGTCTTACTAAAAGTAAAATTTGCAAGAGTGAAATATGAATTTCACTCGAATATTGAAAAGTAAGAAATAAAACAAGAGGCCACGGGGGCTGAATCATGAGTTAACAACTTTTAGTGGTGGGACGGAGTCGAGGCATTGGCTGAACCAGGTGGTACTGTGGTTGCAGAAGAGCTGGCTAACAAACTCGCGTGATTGGTGCATCTCTGCCAGGTGTCAGTTGCAGGATCAGGTATCGCAATGAAGGCTTCAACCTAAATGTAAACTTCAGTTAGTTTGGTATAGCTCATCTGAGTGGGTATCTTGTATTTCACCTGATGAAGGAGGGAGAATTCTTTGCTGAGTACTCAGACTATAGTTTCAGTCTTAAGTCGAGCAGACTTCTCGAAAGGTATGTCAGTTTGATTCATCACTTCTGTCAGCCAGCATTCATACTCTGGTAACCGCTGCAGAACTGCATTTGAAAGCTCCCAGCATGATGGGAGGCCGGCGAGTGTTAGTTCGGTCCAAACTGTTTCGAACTGCTCCACACTTGCTGCCACCTTTTCCAAACTGCTCAGTGCAAAGCTGCGTGCAGATTCCTTCTCCATCACTTTCTGACATTTTGACGCCTCCTTGAACCTGCTCTTGATTCCTCACTTAACCAAATCTTCTAAACTTAGATCATTTAAGAGAGAAATATACCTTTTAGCGTTTTCGACCCTAGTTGAGGCGTCAGTACTCCCTTCATGTAGTGTTCTTCTAAATAGGCACACTGCAGCCCTCTTATCTTCAATGATCGTCAAGAAAACCCAACGCTTCTTCACTTCCATAATGATATCGGTCCAAATCAAGCCCTGAGTGCCCATAAGGGTAATGTTTCCCTTTATCCGATTTGTGAGGTCTCGAATGTGGGCTTGTAAATCTGTGAAAGGTTCAGGTCCAGGGGCAGCGTTGGACTCGTGAGCGTGAGGGGTTTTGGGCTCTGACTTCTTGACCGTGACTTTACCCATGACCATTATAAAAATTAAAAGTGAAAGGAAACCAGATAATGCAAAAGGGATGGAATACCTGCGTAGTAAGGACAATGCTCGGGAAAAACGACGCGGGGAGGTTGAAAACGACTTGGCAGACCTGGTACTGGGCGCTCTCGCTTTCGCTTATACAGTAACCCATAAAAAGAAAGTATTTTGCCATAGAAAATCACGGAACAAGGTTATACAACTCAAAAACAGCCCAAAAAACGAGATTAGGGTGATGCTAGTAGGGCTGATGTCATAAGGACGTTGACATTGAGACGAGTGGCATCTGGTTATTTGCTATCAAATTTCGGTTAGGTGCATACCACGCGTTGGGTTAAATGCCGGTACCGGTCGTGTACTAGGTTTCCTAGGACTTACCTTACCGTTGGATTGTGGTGACAAGTGTACACCGTGATTAGGCCCACTAGAAGAGCCAGAGGGGTTTTGTAGTAGCTTCAGACATGTGGCCGCTTCCCCCACATAGTATTTAACTCGGGTCTCTTTTCTTCCATGTCATCAGGATTCCGGGGGGGGAAGCTTTCGCCTTCCTCTTACCATCTTGGACCCCCACGGAATTTTTTCACACGTCCTTCTCTTATGAATATGTGGAACATGGGCGGGCCCCGCCCAGTACCACTACCTTGTACTTTTACCCTTTTTATGTCAGTTAAAACTTTGCTGCCAATATGCCTTGTAATATAGTGCCTTATCCCCTTTCATATATGGATCTCTTTTCATATTTACCCCCTCACATCTTTTAAGCTATTCGCATCTTTATGTTGTCGAGTGATCCGCCTTTATAAGCTTTCTTAGGACTCGAAGGGCAAGTGATATAACAACATTGGCTCCATTTTGGGACGACACGTTTGTCCTCAAACGTGTCCTGAACTCCGCAGACCGTTTGTTAGCCCCTTATGTGTAAAGACAGCTCCTCGACACCTTTTCTTATATTTTTTGTTACTTCAAAACAGGCAACACAAAAATAAAAGTGACTAAATAATGTACAATATAATACATCAGACCTTTTGGCCAGAATCAAAACTGGAAGAAGGGTTTTAAGAATTTCCCATTCACGGGGGCGTCAAGCAAGTCACCCTGCAAATTCTCCAACTTGAAGGTATTTTTTCCTCCTTGTTCAACAATTTTGAAGGGACCGAACCATAAAGGATTGAATTTTCCATGCTTTCCTTTTCCTGCCCTTCATATGTCCCATCTTAGTACCAAGTCTCCAATCTGCATCTTTTTATCTTTGGCATGTTGATCAAACAGGTCCTTCATTTTCTCCTAATATTCAGTGAATCTATGATTCACTTGATTTCAAGTCTCCTCCAACTCTACCAGTTGGTTCATCCTCCTGGTAATGTCATTTGGTTCCTCTTGACAATCCTGCATGAACCTGGCCACTCGTAAGGCCAATTGTATGGGAAAATTGCTGCTCTTCCGTAAACCAGCTCATATGAAGATTTTCCCGTTGATCTCTTACTAGTGATTCTATTCGCCCATAATGCAAATTTCAACTAGGAATCCCAGTTCTTCTGATTCTCATTAATGGCCTTCTTCAGCACCCTCACCAAGGTTTTATTTGAAGATTTTGCTAAACCATTTCCCTGTGGGTAATATGCGGTAGAGTGCCCCAATACAATATTATATTGTTGACAGAAGCTGACGAATTTTGCAGACTTAAAAGCCTGAGAATTGTCCGTGACAATCTTAGCAGGACAACCAAATCTTGAGATGACGTCATCTTCCACAAATTTTATCACTACTGTGTATGTTGCATTCCTTGCTGGTACAACCTCCACCCATTTAGTGAAGTAGTCGGTGGCTGTTAATATCCATTTATGTTGCCCACTTGATGCAGGATGAATTTCACCAATAAAATCAATTCCCCATTATTAGAAAGGTTCCTCTATGTGTACTGGGATCATGGGCAAGGGTGCAAACTTCTGCCTTTCAGCAAACTTCTGACATTTTTCGTAGGCTCTTACCCAAGCGAAAACATCTCCAAAAAGATTGGGCCAGAAAAATTCGGCTTTCAAAATCTTATGTGCAGTGGCTCTCCAGCTATAATGACCACCACAGATGCCCTCGTGAAATTCTATCATTATTTCTTCCACTTCATTTTCGGTGAGACATAGGAGCAGTATGCCTGATGGGTCTCTCCAATACAGATGGCCATTTGCTACAATGAATTTCTTGGATTTAAGCCTCAGCATTCTATATTTTGTTTTGTCACAGCTTGGGGGACATCTAAAATTCAAGAGATATTCTACAATTTCTTTGTACCATGGACTAAGGAGGTACTTCATATGAGTTTTCTATGTAGCTTTCTCTATCCCACACCATTCATCTGTTTTTTCAGACTCCTCGTTTGCCACCATAGATAGATTTATCCCCAAAGCCTGACAATTTGACTCTGACGGGATTTTAGCTAATCCCTGTCCTTTAATTAGCTTGGTGGGATGTATCTCCAACTCATATTCTTGTATCTTTGCAATCCATTTGCCTCTTTTCCCCTCACTATATCCCTGGATGAGGATGCCTTTCATAGCTGCTGTGGGCACAAATGCAGTAATGGCGGATTGCAAGACATACATCCGAAAGGCCTTGAGGGATTTGACCAGGGCATAAGCTTGTTTCTCCAGGATGTTGTATTGTAACTCAACGTCGCAGAGCACCTGACTAAAGAAGGCGATAGGTTGCTCATACCCCTCCTCGTTCTTTTGTAATAATACTGCTGCAATAGTGTGAGGATATGAAAATGAAAATATCATGAAGGGCTTAGCATAATCCGGTCCAGCCAACACTGGAGCTTCTGCGAAGGCATTTTTAATCCTGTTAAAAGCCTCGCATGACTCAAGAGACCATTTTAATTCATTATTCTTCTTCAACATCTCAGTTATGTGTTGGAATATCTCTGCATAGTTAGGTATGAACCTTCTCAGAAAGTTGATACGTCCAAGGAACACTTGGACCTCTTTCTTGTTCCTAGGTAGGGATATACCATTTATAACTTCTACCCTTTTTGGGTCAATTTTCACCCCAGCCTTCATCACAATATGCCCCAACAGTTTACCTTCTTCTAAAGCAAATAGTGATTTTTGAGGTTTTAGAGAGAGTCCATACCTTTGGCACTTCTCAAAGGTTCTGCGCAAGTGTTCAATATGTTCTGCATCATCCCTCGAGAACATAGTGATGTCATCCAGGTAGACCACCACGAATTTATCTTGTTCCCCCACAAAAGCAATATCCATAGCCCTTTGAAATGTAGCCCCTGCATTGATCAATCCAAATGGCATTCGAGCGTACATAAAGTGGTGAATGCGGTCTTTTTTTGATCCTCCAGAAGCACTGCCACTTGATTGTATCCAGAAAAACCATCCATCATTGACATTCGTGAAGCTCCCACTACCTTCTGCAACATATGGTCCATCTTTGGCAGTGGATAATTATCCTTTAGAGATGCTCTGTTTAAGTTCTGAAAGTCGACACATAGTCTTATCTCTCCATTCTTTTCTCGAACTGGGACCAAGTTGGCCACCCATTCAGAATATCTTAATGGTAAAATGATCTTGGCCTTTAACAACTTCTTGATTTCCTTTTCTATGGAAGGAAGGAGTAAGGGGTTAATCTATCTTAGCTTTTGTTTGTGTGGCTTTGCATCTCCTTTTAAAGGAATCTTATGCTGAATGATACTAATATCAAAAGTATTCAAATCTTGATAGGACCACGCAAAAACATCTTTGTATGTCTGAAATAATTTCTGATATTTCTCTTTATATTCTTCAGGAACCTTTTTTAGACAGCTTCACAATCTTCGGATCGGCCTCAGTGCCGAGGTTCAGGTCATCCACCTGATTTTCTTCGACCACCTTACTTGGTTGTAGTGGGACATCATTTTTATCGAACAACCTCTCCAATGGAACCAGTCCTCTGGGTATCACATTCCCTTTGAGTTGCAGCACCTTATGACCAGCCATGTTTTCTTGCCATTTGTTCTAAGGAAGGTCTTCAGTCTCTTCTTCACCGACATCTATATCCATATTGGAGAATTCTCCAACAGTTTCCATAAATCTTCTAACTTGATCCTCATCTTCAAACACCTGCCAGTGCTTGACATTGTCAGGGATGGAAGGATGATAGAGAACTTCTATCTCGTATCTTAAAAGAGGATTCTGAGGTGGCCGAAAGGTACTGGCGGCCACGGCAAGAGAATCCGCCATTCTGTTCTGATCTCTTGGCATGAATTGAATATTAAATGCTAAGAATACCAAATCCCATACCTCATTTCTATAATCCCTCAACCGTGGGTGCTTAGCTTGACACTGATTTCTCACCTGTCTCACCACCAATTCTGAATCTCCTAGTACTTTCAGGCTCTGAATATTCATACTCCTTGCTGTCTGCAGACCCAAAATCAATGCTTCGTATTCAGCTACATTGTTCGTGGCATCATATTCCAATTTAAAAGATAATGGGATCCATTGTCTTGTAGGGGAGATCAGGAGAACCCCAGCTCCAATTCCTTCTTTCGAGTTGGCTCCGTCAAAGTGAAACGTCCAAACTCCAACTTCTTGATTTCCTAAGGATTGCTCACTCTTGAGCTGACAGAAAGATGGCTCCTATAAATAATCTTGGTCTTCTTCCAGCATCAGATAAGAAAACTCACCCTCTTTGCTATATACCGGTGAATTTATTGAATTGTCGGCCTTAGTGACCATCTTTACGAACCTTGTCTCCCGGTATAATCTCCTTTCTTGGCCTCAAAATACAGGGATGGTCGCATAAGTCAGGTCTAGTTTTATCGATCCTCCGATCTTTGTTCCCCAAGATCTTGATAACAACATCCAAATCGAGCTGGGATATCTGCCACTACTATGTCCATCACCATGCTCTTAGCCGGAATTTGGGCTAGATTTACCACCAAATCCTTGATCATCCCCAAACATTTGACTCTTTTGGAATCAAAAGAGTAGAGGTCTTTATATGGGCGAGTGATTTGCAGCCCCAATTGCTCCATCACCAATAGGGGCAGGAGATTATGAGACGCTCCAGAATCCAGCATACAATTATGCAATATCAAATCATGGATTACTAATGAAACATAGAAAGGGGGGGTCGAAGCATCTAATTATTCAACATGAGGACCGAACACAACCATGGGCCTTTCTTCCTGGAGGTTCAAGCTATCTGGAATTTGGGCTGCTTCTAGGGGAAGCATGAAAGAAGAGACCTGAGACTGGTAAACTGACTGTTTTAGTAGTTCGGTCAAGGGGACCGGAATTTTAACTTTTTCAAGTTCCTTTTGCAGATTAAAGACAAAGGAGGAATTTTCTATGGTATTTTCTTTTGGCTGTCTACTTTCAGCTAGAGGTCTCTCTTCTTTTAGAACAGGTTTAGCATTTGGAGTAGGGGCCAACTTGGAAGAGGAAGGAATGGAGATATTAGAATGTATAGGTTCAGTTATAGGTCTCTTACCTTTATCTCTGACCTTCTGCACAATTGCCTCCTTCTGTACTGTTGTCTCTTTCTGAGGCATGTCTTCTTCTTGTTCTTGTGTACGGGTTCTCTTTTTGGAAGATCTGAGATCATATTTCCTATAGAACTGTGCTTGCATGAAGTCTACGAATTGCTTATAGTAATCATTGATCTCTGGATCTTCAGAAGCACTTATTTTTTCTTCTTCTTCTTGCAATGAAAGCCCCACTCTGTCACCTTTTTGCAAAGAAGACCCAACTTCATCACTATTTGAGTAAGCAAGATAGTGATCGTCTGGCCCATCTTGGGTATCTTCGATAGGGCCATCCATCTGCCCTTCCAGATACAGCGGGGGATGTATATGGTCTTGTTGTTCCTTCCGGTCTCTTTGTAATATTTGCAGAGGAGGCTTTATGTATTGTGGGTTATAACCCCTTTTTGGAGCAGTTTGGAATGGCTTGGAGGATGAATTCTTAGCCTCAAGCTCAAGCTTCACCAGCTTGCTTGAAAGGTTCTTGATCATTTTGTTCATCTCCTCGATTTTATTTTCAGCTACCTCTCTATCTTGGCCAGATGTGGATACCTCTTCTTTCCCTCTCCGTCTAGTATCGTGATCTGGCCTCCCCGTTGATTTACCTGTAGAGGAAAAATTAGCCTCTACATCCAATGCATCAATCTGGGCCTCATCCAGGGTAGCAGAATTCCTTTCTCTTAAAGAGAATCTGAATTCTAAATAAAATGCCGCTACGAACACCACTTTAGGAGCAGTCTAGTGAGGTTTCATCTCAGCTGGGAGACTTGTGTATAGTTTATTGAACCTTTTAATGAATTCAGGCACACTTTCGTTATGTCTTTTTCTGAGTGCATTAAAATCTGTGAGACAGTATCCATGGTATTTATTTTCTCCCCACAATCTGATAAAAGAATATTCCGTCTCTTCCCAGTTAGTAATGGAGCGGTCTCCCAAAGTTTTGAACCATTTTCTAGCCTCTCCATCTAAGGACTGGACAAATTGTCTCAACACTACATCCAGATGTTCAACATTGAAGTTTTCTACAAAGGCGCAAAAAACTTCCAGGTGCTTCTGATCTTCAATATCATTTCTCCATTGAAGCGAGGTAGGATTTTCAAATAATCTTGAGGCATGTCATTCAAGATCTGAGGCAATGACAAGGGGGCATATTTGTTTAATAGCAAGCCCGGAACATCCATCAGAGGTTGTGGGGGTGGTGGGAGAATCTTATGCATAAGAGGAGGTGGTGGAAGAGAAGTATGTATGACAATTAGTATGTATTGGACGGAAGCTTTAGGGGCTAATGGGAATGTTGGACTGTTAACAGCAGAAAATTCTATGACTTCTTTGACTTCTTCAACTTCAAGAATGGGATGGAGAAAGAAGCTAGTGGTATCTACAGATTCAGCTTCATCTTTAACTTGAATATTTTCCAGAGAGGGATTATCAGAAGAATAATCAAGGGTTCTCATCGCGGAATCAAGACCTTGATCCTGAGCTATTTGGGAGGAAGATGGAGAATCGTCCAAAGAAAATCGATGAATATCTGTGTGAGCTAACTGTCTTTCTCTCCAACATCTCTTGTGTAAAATCTTTTCTGGGTCAGACACTGAAGGTGTTCTCAACTGGGATGTATCTGACCTCAGATGTGGCTTTTGGGAAGCCAGGGCTACAAATAGATTTTATCTTTTGAATGACAGTGGAGTCGCCAAGGTGAGGGATCTACAACTCTCAACCCTTCTTGCTCACCTATTCTGAAGGTGAATGAAAAGTTTGTCGAGGCCCGGGGATTTAGCTTTTCTCAAATTCGTATCCCCGGAAACGGCGCCAGAAAGATGTTGTAACTCCTAGAGACAGTCTTGAGTTGTATAAAGACCAGTGCCTAGGACATCTTAATCGCAAGGAGCATATGATTCAGCTGATAGGAGTTGACATGACAAGGCCCTCATGCTATAATCACTTGGATGAATGGTTTGATGAAAATGGAACCAAGACCCCCAAAATAAAGCACAACAACTGGGAGACTACAGTAATAGAGTACAAACTTCAATATATAAATGTATCCGATAGCTCTAAGATAGAATGTTGTAGAGGGGGCTGAATTCTGAAATGACTCATAGATATTAATAAAAGGTAGGTGATGACTATGTAAGAAAATGTAATAAATGTTACCTGTAACAGAGGCTTATCCGGAGGAAAAATTCACATATATTGGGCCTATGCAAAGATAAGAATCCATAAATGAGAACAATTTTAAAGACAAGGATCCATTGCAGTTAACATCAGAGGAACGATGGAAGAGGTGGAGAATGAAACAGAATATCCTGCCTGAGCCATATTTAAAGTACTAGACATGAGTAAACATGACTATCTATAATGATAAATTCACATTTAAACATATGAGCAGTCGCATTCCAGAACATAGATATGAGAAATATGGAGATATGTGAAATGAACATGTGTATCAAAAACATAAGGAAGAGCTACAAACTGTGGATCACTCAGATCAGAATCCCCAAAATCAACAAAGCTTCTTATCGTTGAATCCCAACTGGATCTTCAACATTGATATCCAAAATTCAGACAAAATACATACAGAGTCCTTTAACTAGTGAGTTCTTTGGAAAATCTAGAACCCTGTAGATGTCATTCCTTTCTACTTTTATAGCATTTTCAATGGACATATGCGGAAATATATTTTGGGAAAATATCTTCTCCACGTGTTGGTATGCAGTTTTAAGTCTTGATCAAAACATCAAAATTGATGATGGGGTAGAAACGCTTCCCATCATTTTACAAAACGAGCTCATGGCCGTTTCTAATAAAATTAACACAACTGTCTAACTAAAAGTAAAATTTGCAAGAGTGAAATATGAATTTCACTCGAATATTGAAAAGTAAGAAATAAAAAAAGAGGCCAGGGGGGCCCAATCATGAGTTAACAACTTTTAGTGGTGGGACGGAGTCGAGGCATTGGCTGAAGCAGGTGGTACTGTGGTTGCAGAAGAGCTAGCTAACAAACTCCCATGATTGGTGCATCTCTGCCAAGTGTCGGCTGCAGGATCAGGTATCGCGGTGAAAGCTTCAACCCGAATGTAAACTTCAGTTAGTTTGGTATAGCTCGTCTAAGTGGGTATCCTGTGTTTCACGTGATGAAGGAGGGAGAATTCTTTGTTGAGTACTGAGACTATAGTTTCAGCCTTAAGTCGAGCAGACTTCTCAGAAGGTATGTCAGTTTGATTCATCACTTCTGCCAGCCGGCATTCATACACTGGTAACGGCTGCAGAACTGCATTTGAAGGCTCCCAGCATGATGGGAGGCCGGCGAGTGTTAGTTCGGTCCAAACTGTTTTGAACTGCTCCACACTTGCCGCCACCTTTTCGAAACTGCTCAGTGCAAAGTTGTGCGCAGATTCCTTCTCCATCACTTTCTGACATTCTGACGCCTCCTTGAACCTGATCTTGATTCCTCACTTAACCAAATCTTTTGAACTTAGATCATTTAAGAGATAAATATACCTTTTAGCGTTTTCGACCCTAGTTGAGGCGTCAACACTCCCTTCGTGTAGTGTTCTTCTGAATAGGCACACTGCAACCCTCTTTTCTTCAATGATGGTCAAGAAAACCCAACGCTTCTTGACTTCCATAATGATATCGGTCCAAATCAAGCGCTGAGCATCCAGAAGGGTAATGTTTCCCTTTATCTGAATTGTGAGGCCTCGAATGTGGGCTTGTAAATCTGTGAAAGGTTCAGGTCCAGGGGCAGCCCTGGACTCGCGAGCTTGAGGGGTTTCGGGCTCTAACTTTTTGATTGTGACTTTACCCATGACCATTATAAAAATGAAAAGTGAAAGGAAACCAGATAATGTAAAAGGGATGGAGTACCTACGTAGTAAGGACAATGCTCGGGAAAAACGACGCAGGGAGGTTGAAAATGACTTGGCAGACCTGGTACTGGGCGCTCTCGCTTTCGCTTATACAGTAACCCGTAAAAAGAAAGTATTTTACCACAGTAAATCACGGAACAAGGTTATACAACTCAAAAATAGCCCGGAAAACAAGATTAGGGTGATGCTAGTAGGGTTGACATCATAAGGACGTCGACACTGAGACGCGTGGAACCTGGTTATTTGCTATCAGATTTCGGTTAGCTGCATACCACGCATCGGGTTAAATGGCGGTACCGGTCATGTACCATGTGTCCTAGGACTTACCTTACCATTGGATCGTGGTGATAGGTGTACACCGTGATCGGGCCCACTAGAAGAGCCAGAGGGGTTTTGTAGCAGCTTCAGACCTGTAGCCGCTTCCCCTGCATAGTATTTAACTCAGGTCTCTTTTCTACCATGTCATCAGGATTCCATGGGGGGGAAGCTTCCGCCTTCCCCTTACCATCTTGGACCCCCACGGAATTTGTTCACACGTCCTTCTCTTATGAATATGCGGAACATGGGCGGGCCCCGCCCAGTACCACTATCTTGTACCTTTACCCTTTTTATGTCAATTAAAAATTTGCCGCCAATCCGCCTTTTAATATAGTGCCTTATCCCCTTTCATATATGGATCTCTTTTCATATTTACCCCCTCACATTTTTTAAGCTATTCGCCTCTTTATGATGTCGGGTGATCTGCCTTTATAAGCTTTCTTAGGACTCAGAGGGTGAGTGATATAACAACACATCAGAAAAACACGACCATACCACCTCAGTCCAGGAAGAACTTCATGCCCATTCACCAACCACGCATCAAGTCAAGTTTTACCATATTGAAATAAAACCCCTTTCCCAAACTACCATTTTTTGCAAGCATATCAAATGATGCACCACCATGTCTCGAATTTGGCCTACCATCCCTCCATCAGAATAGCCCATATGCGATGTTGTTCATCCGCTTCACCTTCCCCGCAAAGATATCAACCAATGGGGCCCCCGCCCTTAGCAAAAACACCTTCCTCACATCATCAGTAAGCAAGAATTTTCATGTTTTTGGGGCACCCGTCTCTGTGTTTTGTACAATCCAATCCCATTGTTTCATTCTTTTGGAAAGTGTACAAAGATCTCAAATGGAGAATAATCCCCCACTCATCCATCCATTTTTCTCCCATGGCAGTAGTCCCCAGTCACCCTTGATCGGAGCATCACACCTTTCATGCAAATCCACCACGACATTCATAACCAACATATACCCACCCTGGACGTCCTACCGACTCCAGGGATTTCCTCATCAGAAATAGTTATGACTGCCGCCAAGCTGCTTTTTTTCATGCTCCAACCTTGGGCCATTGAACTCCCATCATCAGTGTTCAATCATCCCTTGCCACCATGCATATGTTAAACCTATCAAATCAGATATCCTAGTCCCTTTCATCAGTAGTGTTGGTGTCCAAGTGTGAATGAATATTCAAAGCCTTTCGCACATTAGTTATCAATCCCGGTGCGTTGGTTATTGCAAGGCTAACGTGCACAGTATGTGTAGATACAATAGCACAATTCTGATATCATCGTGGATTCGATCATTTTAAACAGAGCAACAATCACTGTAAAATCAAAGAAAGAGATGGCAGTAGTAAATCATAAATCTTACAATGCATTCACAACAATAAGAGTATAAGAAAATACGTCTATTGTCATAGTAATTGCAAATTATACAAAACAGGAAATAGAAATAACAATACACAGGAAATATGCAGCACTTGATCAGAGAGTGGGCCCAACTCTTTTATCAGGGCTGTGATATGCTCACAAATCACAAATTAAATTTGCATTAACTTGATAAAATAATGGTCCGTTACACAGCTTAATTCCATATATTACCAACCCTGTCTGCGTTATATCCCCTTCTCTCTGATTTGTGTCCTTTTAAATATACAAACAATAAAGGGAAATAGACTGATTACAAAATCTCAATAAGCAATATGAGATCTGAAAGATCTTTCCATCATGATTCAGCTGGCACAAGTCGAATATGGCAATTACAATTGGGGCAATTTGGAAAACGGCCACAACAGAAAATCTGTGAATATGTCCTTCGAATAACCTTGAGTTTCTCTCAATCAAGGCCTAATTTTGGAAAACTGCTCATGGAAAAACTAATTTGGTCTGTTCTACACAAAACCCATGTTTCTTATTTTCAGGATTCTTATTCGTTTGCCCGAAACGTTCAATGCAAAACTGTCTCTTGTTATCCAACCAAATTTCTGAGTTGGAATATTTAATTATCAGCTGAAGATAAAATCTGCAATCTGGAAGAGATCTTGGAGGCTAAAATAATGAGTGATGTTATAACAAATTCATTAATAAACCATCATTGGCAAAATCATGCATAATAATCAGTAATTTATTAAAATAAAGGAGAGCAAGTATTACTTATCCAAAAGAGCATAAATAGTTATGAAATGGAATTATATAATAAACTATGATAAATAATGTGATAAAAGAACATTAGAAAAGGATGAAATGGATGTTAAGAAGTGATAATAATAATACAAATTAGTGGCCCAACATCTCCCCCAAATTGAACATGTTGCATGTCCCCATGCACCCCAATGCCTTTGTATTAACCAAGTTGTAATACAATAATCAAAATGCTCACCCCAGTGCATGACATTGATGGAATAGAAGGCTTCTTCCTCAAATTATTCCTTAAAATAATTTTCATGTATACTTTCAACCATATGTATATGAATTTTCAACAAAGTATGATACAAGTAAATACAAACTTCATTACAAACTAGATTTTGCTGAAATTTTTGTAAATGAATTTATAATATATCACTGCTTCTCCAATCCGAAAATCAAACCAATGCAATGAATAGATTTCAATATGTCATGAAAATGTTTATAGGTAACAATGCATAATTTTTTGAATTTGCAAATTGGTTTAGCTTGAAAATTTCTAGGTTTAATGATACATCTTTGTTATCCAAAAATCACAAGAATCTAGTTGATAGTTTTAAGGATATACACAAATCAATTTTAGGATTGTATACCTTAAATGAGGAAGAAATGAGAAATCATTCATCATGCATAGCAAACCTTCCCCCAAAATGGATAATTAGCATGCCTTCATGCTACACTATAAAAGAAATGAGGTGGTTGCTACAATAATGGTTAAAAGCTTTGTTTGGTGTATAACAACACGGAATAATGGAGATTTTGAGAATGAGTAAGGAGATTGATGGATGATAAAGAATATTAATGGCATGTTCGTGATAATGAAAGTAACACTCCCCCAAACTGAAAGATTTTGTGTCTATGAAAAATGGGAAGTGGTAAAGAAAGGGAAAAATGGTTGAAAAAATATGAGTGAATAATGCTCGATGGTTTTTCATAACATTCTCCTAAACTTTTAATAAATCAAAACCTTATGCTATTTTACCTCAAGTTTTACCTCCATAAAAATGTGGAATGGCATGTATGGATTGACATTTCTTGACGCTGATGTAGGCTGATTTGATGCTGAAAGTGATGTAGAATGTGGAAGCCATGAAGCTGAAAAAAGTAATCAAAAAGTGTAGCACAGTTTCCTTCCACCAAACTGATTAGTTTCCTTGTCATCTTTAAAACATCTCATGAGTATCCTTGATCGGTAATTCATCACCTCAATTACCTCATTACATATAAAAGTGACATAATCATATTATGAATGGCATGGGATAATAATGGATAAGAAGGTAAAATATGTATTCCCTATACCCATAAGCTTTGGTTCTTATGAGCACAAAATTATGAGAATTAGTTATCTCAGTATTTGCTTCTCAAGGTCTGTCCAATTACCTGGGATTCAAAATCAGAATTGGGCCTCTTTATTCCACCTCAAAACAGCAGTGGTGTTGTTAAGCTATGAATAAATGGTGACTGATTAGGAAAAGCAACTATCTTTGGTTAAAGATGTGAAACTTATAGAATAAAGGAATGATGGATTAGATGATACAAAATGTCAAATATCAAATATCCTAAAAGTTTCATCCCTGACATGTAAAGTAAATATTTATAACTCAATAATAGATATAAACCATAACCACCATCATCTAAGAATTGATTAAATATTACCCCATGAACCATGAGTTCTGGAAAACCTTGAATATGCAACAGTCAGCTTTATCGGAAATTAGCTTTGAGAAAACAAGGTAACCAAGTAGATTATAGGTATTAAATTAACTTATATACCATAGGCATATCCACTGCTGCTAGCAGGCGTCCATAGCCTCAATAGGGATGTATTTTTAACCCATTGAGATGCCAGTGTCCCATCTATTAGAAATAAGTACAAAGTTACAAAAGCCTTTCAATTTACTTAGATGTCAACTAAAGATCATTTTTCTGGTGTGGTAACCACTTAATAACAATGCCATTCATGGGAGCTAACAAAATTGAAAAATTCAGCTCGTGATGAGACCTCTTTTCCTTCAGTTTTATGACAGAAGGCCATTACCGTGACTTGGTGACCAATAGTGGTAATGTCACTTTATTAGGACCTATGATCATGGTAGGTCGGCTCGTGATGAGACCTCCTATCCTCTAGTTGAATATTTATGTTTAAAATTCAACTATGGTTATTGTTAATCAATAAAAGATTACTTAATAGATGGGGTGGCAGATCAGCTCCTTAAGAGCTAGAGATGGCGTAAAAATTTGTGTAGTAACTATTTTCAACTTTGATAGTTTCGCTTCTCAAAAAATAATAACCTTAAAATGACTGTTGATAAATATATTTTTCATTACTAAGATTGGGGTTGAGGAACAGTTCATTAGATAATGGCGAAAAGATTTAAATACAATTATGTGGTCATCATCATAAATTTTACAAGATCAGGGACTTGACCAATTAGGAAAGTTGAAAGCTGGCATGATGAAATCATCTTTGCATAATTATTCCTTAAAAATAATATTATGTTTATAGATAAACCAAAGATAAATTGATTGACTACCCAATCATTATTTCAAAGAGAGCCTAGAGCATTAAAAGTATTTCTCGTTCACCAAAGAGAAAAACAAATCGAAATACCTACACATGTTGAATCCAACGTGAAAATTGGCCAACAACAATGGTGTGACCGAGGTAACAACAACCATGACTTAGGTAATAACAGGGAAAGGGAAAAGGAACAATGTTAGGAAGGTGGATTAAGGAGGATTAGTCACTTTACAAAATAATGAGGAATTGAGAGTGAATCATTCCGACAAGACTTACTATAATAATCATCCTTATTACTAAATACGAGGCCTCCCTCCAAGTAAATTATGTTTGTCATCGATCATAGTTGTTCATGTCGTCAAGTAAAATACCAATTAAATCTACGAGAGTGGGTGAGGATACTCGTGGACTTCCCGGTGGAGTAACAACACAGGAGGAGTAACATCACCAAGTACTTAGAAAAATATCACCATAGAGTAAACATCACCGAGGAGTAACAAGATCGAGGAGTAACAAAGACTGAGATACTTAGAAAATTTCACCGGAGTAACAACATCGAGGATAAACAACACCGAAGAGTAACATCGTTGAATACTTAGAAAAATTTTTGGAGTAATAGCATCGGAGGAGTAACAACAGGAAGGAGTACAATAGTGATGGATTCACAACGTGTGATTTACAACATGCGCGGTCGTGATGGAGTAACAACATCCAACACTTAGAAAAACTTTCCGAGTAACAACGAGTTGATGGATTCACAATAACAGACAGAGTAACAACATCCAACACTTAGAAAAAATTTCCAGGTAACATGCTCATAGTGATTCATAGCACCGACGGAGTAACAAGATTCAATAGTTAGAAAAAATATTAAGTGTAATAGCGTTAGACGGATTTTACAAGACCGATGGAGTAACAACATCCAACACTTAGAAAAATTTTCTCGGGGTAATAGCAGTTGACGGATTCTACAAAGACTCAACGGAGTAATAACATCCAATACTTAGAAAAAATTTATGGAGTAAAGCAATGACGGATTCACAACACCGCCAGAGTAACAACATCCAACACCGATCGGAGATCATGGCCATTGTTCAAAAATGCTCAAAAATGAAAGTGCTAAAAAGTGTTTGAAATCTGATAGATCAGAAAGGTCTCATCACTATGATTCTGGCACCGTGAACGGTTCACAAAACAGAGGTCGTATACAGAAGTTATGAAGGTTTGAAAATCCCAGTAAACTCCAAAAACTGGACCTTTGACTAATTTTGACTTTGTATAAAAATTTAAAAATATATATATATATATATATATATATATATATATATATATATATATATATATATATATATATATATATATATATATATATATATATATATATATATATATATATATATATATATATATATATATATATATAGATTATTTGGAAATTATTTTTTATTATATAGTTTTTTGGCCAAAGAGAGGGTACCACGTGGCCAGGTCGGAGGCTACCACGTGGCCCCAAGCCGGAGGTCGAAATGTTTTATCAAAAATTATTGGATACTATGGGGTTCGACCACAGGACCTTTCTGCACACCGTGCATGTGCCCAAGCGTCACTCCATAACGTATTTATTATTAACAATATTTTAGTGCTTCATTTTGTATGTTATAAGATCTGCAATCGGGGGTTTCGAAGGGCCAGCCCTCCCCTCCATATGCTCTTGCGCCCAGAACCGTGGGCCTTCAACCAGCGGTCAGAAAAACCCGGCGGTTAATCCGCGGAGTGATCACAGGCGGAGGTTTGGCATTTAATATAACCGACATTTAACTCGGTAGTTCCACTGGTGGACCCCCAGATTTGGCAGTCAGTGCTATTTTTTCGACGCTAACTGGAGTTCCTATAGTTTTGGAGGAGCTTTCCTAGGGGACATTAGGCAGTTTTCTATTTGGTCATAACTCTTGGAGATTTATATGTGACCACTCCCGCTCATATTTAATGTTAACTATAGACCGCCCACCAGTTTTGGAGCGCGCCCCCAAAATTTTGGGTTTTCTGTTAATTTAACTGCAGTTAACTGACAGTCTCCACATTTAGTGGAGCTTTTCTAGCTGTCATTGGGAAAAATACATTTGGAGGTCAATATTCGACCATTTTTTATGAATGAATGGTCATTTTTTGGCTAATTTTGACCTGCTGAACTCATTGGAACAGGTTTCAGAGCCATCAGAGGTCATTTCACACAGGTTTTTCTTTAGGAGAGGTCAAGGAGCCACCCGGGCCACTGGGGTGTTTTCAGTGTATTGAGCATCCATTCTCTGTTTTCTACAAATGAATAGTCATCCCTGACTAATTCAAGCATTCTGAAGCTGTTTTTACAAAGAGCACAGCCATTTGAGGTTTTTTATCACATGTACTTGCCATTTTTTAGCAATAAGATATGAGGGACATGCCATTGGGAGATGGACCAGCAGATGTAGCCCAAGAGGGGTGAACTGCTTCATCAATTTGCTGAGTATTGTCATATGTGATGATTTATTCTCTATCATTTACTGTTGAACGGTGTTTTACAAGCTAATTTACATGCTTTAACCTCACATAAAAATCATTTTAACTAATTTAAAACCATTTGTTTCGCCTGCAAACTTCAGTGAACCTTATGCACACAATTTAATTACTGTTTGGATACTTAGCATAGAAAAACTAATAAATTCCATTCAGATCAAGTTGGTATCAGAGCTTGAGTTAAGATAGAGTATTTTCTCTATTTAATATTTCTGCAAAGGATTTGTTTAACAGTTTGCAAGAGTTTTAATGTTTACTAGGCTGAAGATTAAGAGAGGAGAAGGTCAATTGGTGAAAGTTCAAAGTAATCCTCAGCCAAGGAGGAAAAGAGTGCCATTATCTCCACCTTCAAATTCACCTCAAAGAGAAGCAAAAGAAGCCATAAGCATGAATTCAAGGGAGGAAGGAACCCATGAAGAGGTGGATCCCAAAGAGGAAGAAAGAGAGTTCAAGAAAGCATTCCCTGAAATGACTGAAATGGTGAGAGTCCTTTATCAAGAAAGGAATGAAATACTAGAAGGAGAAGGATCGAAACTTCACAAGGAAGGTCAGGGATCATCAGGAGTCACAATGATGAAGATAAATCCAAGAAGGGTAATGGAGGAAATGGAGACAATGGAAGTTCACCATCCTCACCCCCATCATCATCATCCTCTATTTCATCTTCAGTACACCAGTCACACAAGTCAAAGAACACTGGTAAAAGTACTTTTCTAAAACTTGATGTTATGTTTGAATTTACCAATGTTTAATGGTGAAGTTAATGCAGAAAATCTATATCATTGGATTAGGAAATTGGAGGTCTATTTGAGAATCCAAAAGTTTCATGATGATGATACCAAAATACAACTAGCTTCATTGAGAATGGAAGGTGCAGCTCTTGTTTGGTGGGAAGCCAAGACAAAGGAGGAGATCAAGACATATGGTAAGATTATTTTATCATGGATTGATTTCATTTCTGCAATAAAATAACAGTTTTATCGATTAGCTCACATGCATAAAGCCATAATGGACTGGCAAAATTTTAAACAATTTAAAGGACAAAAAGTGTATACTCAAGAATTTAGAAGAAGAGATCTTTTACTAGGAATAGATTTTCATAGCCAAGACTCTCTGCTCAAGTATATAGGAGGTTTACATAACAGGTATGGTGTTGGTTAGTCCTTACTTGTCAGACAGGAAAGCTACTTCCATCGCCATGAAATACCATTTATTCAAATATGGCAAGGAGTACATTGTGAGAGCTCAAGTAAAAAACTAGACTCTTCTTTAGTTAATGTAGGTCAGATGAAGAGGCTCGTCAATGCAAGCCAAAACTTGACATTGATGATGAGTAAACAAAAAGAAGTTTTACATAATCCTTTTCATATAAATGTTGATATATGTAATGAGTTGTTTCAGTTTGAAAGCAGGTTGTCTTTGAAAGAAGATGACAAGCAATTGCAGCAGTCGATCTTGGTGTCGAACGGTGCTGAAAACAAAGTGTCAGTGTAAGAAGTTCCAAAGGTCGAAGAGAGGGAAAAGAAACTTCACAAAGAAGGCACAAGATTGAAAAAAGTTGATTGTTGGTTTCAAAAAAGCATGGTACAATGGCGAAGAAACTTGGTCAGGCATCGACACAAGTTCAACGAAAATTCAGAAAATATCGCCATAAGGACAGGATGCAAGGTGAGAGTAATTTCAAGTTTCCTTTGATTATAGACCAATGTAGAAACATGATGTTTACTACAAATTCAAGTTTTTTTTCTGCAAGTTCAGTAAATGTGCAGCATGACAATGTCAAAAACAGCAATGGTTGGTCAATGGAATAAAGGAAAATTTTGTCGTTTCATGAAAAGCTCTAATTAATTAAATTAGGGAAATTTTAGTGGATAAAGGTTGGAAGAGTGGGGACACAGTCTCCTCGTCTTCATGTTTAGTAGTCCAGAGAGCTTTTGGGGTCCAAAAGCTTCCCAATGGGGAGGTGTGATCAGGAGATCATGTCCATTGTTCAAAAATGCTCAAAAGTGTTTGAAACCTAAGCGACCGGAAAGTTCTTGTCGCTACGATTCTGGTGCCATGAATGGTTCATAAAATAGAGGTCGTATGCAGAAGTTATGAAGGTTTTAAAAGCCCAGTAAACTCCAAAAAATGACATTTTGACTAAGTTTGGCTTAGCATAAAATTTTCAAAAAAAAATATTATTCGAGAATTATTTTTTATTATATATTTTTCTGCCAATGAGGGGGTACCACGTGGCCAGCCCGGAGGCTGCCACGTGGCTCCAGGCCGGAGGTCGAAATGTTTTATCAAAAATTATTGGAGACTATGGGGTTCGACCGCAGGACCTTTTCGCACAGCATGCATGTGTCCGACCATCACGCCATAACATATTTCTTATTAACTATGGTTTAGCACTTCATTTATATGTTATAAGATCTGCAATCGAGGGTTTGGAAAGGCCAGCCTTCCCCTCCATATGCTCTTGTGCCTAGAACTGTGGGCCTTCAACTAGCAGTCAGAAAAACTCGGCTGTTAATCCGCAGAGCAATCACATGGCGGAAGTTTGGAATTTAATATAACTGACATTTAACATGGCGGTTCCACTGGAAGACCCCCAAATTTGGCAGTCAATGTTATTTTTTCAACGCTAACTGGAGTTCCTCCAGTTTTGGAGGAGCTTTCCTAGGGGACATTGGGCAGTTTTCTATTTGGTCATAACTCTTGGAGATTTATATGTGACCACTCCCGCTCATATTTAATGTTAACTGCAAACCGCCCGCCAGTTTTGGAGTGCACCCCCAAAATTTGGGTTTTTCTATTAATTTAACTGCGATTAACTGATAGTTTCCACATTTAATGGAGCTTTTCTAGCTGTCATTGGGAAAAGTGCATTGGGAGGTCAATATTCGACCATTTTTTATGAATGAATAGTCATTTTTTGGCTAATTTCGATCTTCTGAACTCATTGGAATAGATTTCAAAGCCATCAGAGGTCATTTCACACAGGTTTTGCTTCATGAGAGGTCAAGGAGCCACTAGGGCCACTAGGGTGTTTTCAGTGTATCGAGCATCCATTCTCTATTTTCTGCAAATGAATAGTCATTCCTGAATAATTCAAGCATTGTAAAGTTGTTTTTATAGAGAGCACAGCCATTTGAGGTTTTTTATCACATGTACTTACCATTTTTTAGAAATAAGATATGAGGGACATGCCATTGGGAGTTGGACCAGCAGATGTAGCCTGGGAGGGGTGAACTGTTTCATCAATTTTTTTAGTATTTTCATATGTGGTGCTTTATTCTCTGTCATTTACTGCTGAACATTGTTTTACAAGATAATTTACATGCTTTAACCTCACATAAAAATATGTTTAACTAAGTTAAAACTATTTGTTTCACCTACAAACTTCAGTGAACCTTATGCACACAATTTAATTACTATTTAGATACTTAGCACAGAAAAACTAATACATTCCATTCAGATCAATCACTTAGAAAAAAAATTCGGAGTAACAGCAATGACTAATTCACAGCATTGACGGAGTAACAACATCCAACACTTAGAAAAAATTTTCCAGAGTAATAGCATCTTGAAACTTAAGAACTCTCTCCTTTTATTTTGAGAACAAAACAAATAAAATGTGACTTTGAAGGAAACAATACCTGAAGCATAAAAACATAAGAGAAATCAGAAAATAAATGACACTTTATTGAAAACCAATAAATAAATAAATAACTTAAGTTACAGTGGTTATGATTTTTGTTGCAGCAATGTTTTTTGTGACTTTTGAATGAATGGAAAATTGATTTTTCGGAAATGACTTGGATCTTCAAATAGAAATCAATTCCCCATTTCTCATGTTATAACTCTGTTAATTGATGAAAAGTATTCATGTTATTTTATCTGTGTGAGGAAACATCTTTGAAAATGTTTTTATTTCATTATCATTGCCTTCAAGAATCACTTGTTCATAAATTGACCTCATTTATTCTCTTTGGACCTGCAAAAAAATGTGACTACCTGCAATAAAACATGAAATTGTGGAATAAGAGAGGTGATCGGGCTCTCAAAATCCAATAAATGTGCAAAAAAAACTAGTAGTTACTCTATAAAACAAATCCATGGGAAAAAAATAACAAAGTAAAATTAATTTATTACCTATGGGAGAGTGGTGGCCAACTATACTAACCAGCAGTGTTTCAATCATAACTTCTTCTTTTTTTGTCCAAGTTGATTGATTACAAATCCAAATGAAAGCTAATTCAAATATATATCACCAATAGAAACAAGTTTTAAAAATTCCATGATACGATATGTCAAATTTACGTAGAACAACCTGCATAACAAAGCCATTTTCAATTTCCCAACTTAGACCAATAGTTGATATTTTAAGCATAAATATTTCGTTTGATGATAGATTGAACTCCCTCAAATTGGAAATTAAGTTATATTTATTTATATATCTTCAATATAAATAGGATTTTAAGGAATTAATAATTTATGGGTCAAATACACTAATGAACAACTGAAAAAATAGAGTTTTAAGAGTGTTGATTTACGATAAACAGTCAGTATTTTGGTCATAACTTTCTCATAGAATATAGAAATAAAGTGATTCAAATTGTGTTGTAAAAAAAATTCATAGGAGAATATACCATAGAAACAATTTTCCAAAATCTATTCATTTAGGACTCCAAAAATGGATTGTCCCAACTATGTTCCTGAGCTGCCTACTAGACATCATGTCATTGTTTTGGTCATAACTTTTTCTCTTCAAATCCAAATCGAGTGATTCAAATTGGGTTATCAAGGAGACATAAAGGGAGACGTAGGATAGAAACAGGTCTTGAAAATATTCTCATTTGTTCCCTCAAAACATGATTTTCCCGACTGTGTTTTCATTGATTTTTCATCAAGCCCGCAAACCATAAGATATGATAATTAAGGAATTTTTCCAAGAAGGTGATCAAAATGAATATGTGTGTTTGTAGAAAATTTATTTTCAATATAATTCATCTACATACATAAATAAATTTGAATATTGATCACCGACGTTAATTTTCACAGCGTGTTGCAACAAAAACAACTATTTTTATATATAAAGAAATCTATATATTTATCTCTTGATTTATTCTATTGAAAAATAAAATATACTTACGTATAAGAGTACTTCCAATGACGCCATTTTCGAAATAAGGCTTCAAGTATGCACATACCCATAATTGAAATATGTATGTTAATAAGTACTAGGGTATGAGAGACCAACTTCCCTGTTAAGGATGGTGCCAAGAATTGCTGAGGTGTGGACTGATGTTGCAAGCAAACAACAGAGTGAAACCAGCCTTCAATATAGTCTTGATTTCTCATATTTTTCACATCATGAAGTTCCTTGACTTGGTTCCAGATAGTGTTGATGCTTTCTTCCTTGACCTCATCCTGTGATTTTTGGGGGTCTTCTTTTGCCTTTTTGTTTAGATCTATGTTCATAGAACCAGAGGAAGGAAAAAAAATTCAAACAATTCTTAAAGCTCAAGACCTAGAGCAGGGTGAAACTTCCCTCCCCAGGACGAGATATTGGGCATTAAGAAATTAGCAGAAAGAAAACCAAAGAAAAAGAAAGCAACTAATGCTCAGGACCTAATGCAGGGTAGCATTTCCCTCCCTAGGACGAGAGATTGGTTCCTAAGAAATCAATCGAAAAGAAAAACAGAACAACTATGCTCAAGACCTAGAGCAGGGTAGCATTTCCCTCCCTAGAATGAGATATTGGGCCCTAAGAAATCAGCAAAAATAAAATCAAAGAAAAATAAAGCAATTAATGCTAAGGACCTAGAGCAGGGTAGCATTTCCCTCCCTAGGACGAGAGATTGGTTCTTACGAAATCAATCGAAAAGAAAAACAGAACAACTATGCTCAAGACCTAGAGCAGGGTAGCATTTCCCTCCATAGGGCGAGAGATTGGTTCCTAAGAAATCGATCGAAAAGGAAAATAGAACAAGTATGCTCAAGACCTAGAGTAGGGTAGCATTTCCCTCCCTAGGACGAGAGATTTATCCTTAGAACAATATGAATTTTGTTCTTGCACCTTTGTTAGCCTCCCCGAAAACGGTGCCAAAATGTTGGTGTCCAAGTGTGAATGAATATTCAAACCCTTTCCCACATTAATTATCAATACGAGTGCGTTGGTTATTGCAAGGATAACGTGCACAATATGTGCAGATACAATAGCACAATTATGATATCAATTGTGGATTCGATATTTTTAAACAAAGCAACAATCACTGTAACAACAAAGAAAGAGATGACAGTAATAAATCATAAAGCTTACAATGCATTCAGAACAATAGGAGTATCAGCAAATACGTCTATTGTTGCAGCAATTGCAAATTATACAAAACAGGAAATAGAAATAACAATACACAGGAAATACGCAGCCCCTGATCGGAGAGTGGGCCCAACTCTCTGATCAGGGCTGCGATATGCTCACGACTCACAAAAGTAATAAAAAATTAAACTTGCATTAACTTGATAAAATAATGGTCTGTTAAACAGCTTAATTCCTTACATTACCAACCATATCTGCATTATGTCCCCTTCTCTCTCATGTGTCCTTTTAAATATACAAACAATAAAGGGAAATAGACTGATTACAAAATCTCAATAAGCAATATGAGATCTGAAAGATCTTTCCATCATGATTCATCTGGCACAAGTCGAATCGGGCAATTACAATTAGGGAAATTTGGAAAACGGCCACAACAAAAATCTGCGAATCTGTCCTTAGAAGAACCTTGACTTTCTCTCAATCAAGGCCAAATTTTGGAAATCTTCTCATAGAAAAACTAATTTGGTCCATTCACAAAACCCATGTTTCATATTTTCAGAATTCTTCTTCGTTTACTCGAAAATTTCAACGCAAAACTATCTCTTGTTATCCCAGAAAATTTCTAAGTTGGAATCTTTAATTATCAGCTGAAGATCAAATTTACAATTTAGAAGAGATCTTTGAGGCTAAAATAGTGAGTGATGTTATAATGAATTCATTAATAAACCATCATTGGCAAAATCAGGCATAATAATCATTAGTTTTTTAAAATAAAGGAGAGCAAGTATTACTTATCTAAAAGAGCATAAATAATTATGAAATGGAATTATATAATAAATTATGATAAATAATGTGATAAAAGAACATTAGAAATGGATGCTAATAAGTGATAATAATAATACAAATTAGTGGCCCAACAAGTAGCTCTCTTATTCAGTTGGCGCTTCCTTGTTATTGACTTCAACGCCCATTCTCCAAAAAGGAAGTAATACCTTGGATAGCTCCTCACCACAATAGGGGCATCCTCGAGTGGCACTGTGGTAATCATCATTTCCCATAGATGTCATTGATCCTCCTGACGTTCGACTACAACACAAGATTTCATGTCAAGATGGTATCATACTTTACCACCATTTCACTTTGCCCAGATTCGTCAAAGACTCGTGCCATTATAAGCATATCTTCCAGCAATGCTTACATGAGAAGGTCTCAATCATACACCCATGCGTACAATGAGAATTTATATGCCATACCAAGATTACTCATGTGGGCACCACATTCAACCTATTGTCAAAGAAAAAACGCCCTTGAGAGCGTCAACAATCGTCGTTATTAACCAAATCAGCAGATCACTACCATATCAGTGACACAGCCAAAACCTTTGTCTGTCAAATAGATTTGTTTAGCTAGCCAAAGCATTACGAGCATGGGACATGCACACCTCGTAGAAAAATTTTATTTAGTCTATCATACTATTTCTTGCAAGTTTCTGACATGACATGGTCTTTCTTTTACCCATTGTAAGGGGTTTCCAACCTTGTACTATACACAGGTCTCTCTCTCTCTCTCTCTCGACACAGGTTACACAGAAAATAAACTATAATGTATTTCGGCTATAGTGTTCTTCCTAGACCTCACACATTAGGGGGAAAATGTTATCACTAGAAAATTGGACAAGCAAAAATGACATTATTAAATGTCAAGCAGAAGGATTTACAGGGCTGAGAAACATTAGAGGATTTGAAAAAATTTAAAATCTCTAAGGTCAAGAAGCAAAAATCAAATTGTGCACAAAATACACAGGAAAAATGCGCCTTTGCGCGCAGTTTTTTCGATAGGCATGTTGTTCTGCACGACTTTCCTTTAAAAAGTCGCGCGGCCCTCAGAGTGGCAAAAGTCACCATCCGGGACCACTTAACATACTTCAGGAAATGATCCTCCACTTGTGGCCACACAATGACAGGCACCTAAAGCCACCTTGGACCTCAAGTGAGCACACAAAGGAATCAACGTTCTCTCTTGGGTCACCATCCACAAATATACCAAGAGAGGGAAGAAGGATTTGAATTTGCCTATAAATTTTATCTGAAAATGGGTGGATAACTTGAAATGCTAATGCACAAGCACCTCCCACTTAGTCAAACAAATAAATGGTCGTGCTTATACATGACTATTCAGAATTTTATACTTGAAACAGGTGTATGTATTTTAACTGTTTAAGTGCTTTAAGAGTATTTTTTTTGTTGATATTAAGCATGTGTAACAACCATAAAATGCAGCAAATAAGAATCAACATATTACAACAAATTTGATAAAGGAGTTCACTTGAATATCGTGGGCTACGTCTCCTTGAGCCTTTGTCAACTGACTTAGTTCTTTGGAATTATGAGGAATAATTTCTTTTACAAGTAAAATACTCAACTCTAATGGTTATTTTGGCTGTACCATTGGGTTTAGAATACCATCATACCCCTGGAATGGTTGTCATCACTCTAAAGAAAGTACTAGACTTCCTTTAACATGATTTATGTTATCGGTGCCCTTAAGCTTCCCTGAGCTTCTTCTTTAGCACAAAATCCATAGAAGTCCCTTTTTGTCCTTGAAACCTCACCCACTGTCTCCAACACATATCAAACCTCCAAAATAGACTTATCATTTGCTCAAAGTGAGCACTGGCTCCCCAATCTAGGCCTCCATCCACTGTTGGCCCTAGGTTGCCCGAAACTTCCCTATGGATTATAGACCTTCATAAGTCTCCCAATGACTCTGAAAATCCCTTCATTGGATTCAAAACGTCCAAAATAGTCAGAATAAACTATTCATTCGCCGAAATTGGCCTCCAGTTGCTCCGGTTATGCCTCCAACACCTGGTGGCACCCCTTGGCTTTGGGTTCACTGAAAACTTCTTTGAAGCATCTCGGCCTTCAGAAGTCCTCAAAAGCTTCTAAAAACTCCATCAATGTATTCAGAAGTCTCATTACAATCATAAATTACTATTGTTTTGCTTAGAATGGATATTGGCTGCTCTGTATAGGCCTCATTCTCCTGCTGGTACTTGGTGGCCCTAGTGGCCCTTGGAACTTCTCTGAAGCAACTCGGCCTTTAGAAGTCCTCTACTAGCTCTGAAAATCTCACCATTAGTTCCATAATGTCTTAAACATACAAAAATGACTATTGGTTACCTAAATAAGGCCTCTAGCTGCCCTGGCTAGGTCTCAAACTGTTGCTGGCCCCTAGTGGCCCCTAGAACTTCTCTGAATCTAAATCATGCTCAGAAGTCCTCTGATGGCTCTACAACCCTCACCAATGAGTCTGGTATGTATGGGATAGATGAAATTGACTATTTACACTCCAAGAATGGTCGAAATTTTTTCAAAATAGAGCCTAAACAAGATTTGTCCAGTGACCCCTACATCAGCTCCACCAAATCTGGAGCAATTCAGTTAGTTGGAGTTAAGTTTGGAAATTTCCGAAATTTTTGGGGCCCACTCCAAACTCCGCCTAAAATAGCTCTGAGCTAACTGTTTGCATTAAACATTAACATGGCCATGTGTCCAACTTCAAACCGTTTGTTAACAAACTTCCGGCGGAAACTAAGGAACAACTCCAATTTAAAAAGCGGAACTCCAAGGTTAAGTGGTGTTAGCGCCGCTGTCGGAGTTTTAAACCGTGTGGAGTTGGCATGCCCATGTGGCATAGTGACGGTTACGTAATCTGTTGGTGGGACTCACGTCTTAACCTGCGGTTTAAATGTTTGAAAATCCGATTGCTCATGGGTTAGATTGTATTAACCATTTAAACCTTTGGTTTGATACATTGCATTCACATTAACGTGAAACTTTGGAAATCCACCATATGCTAACGTCATTAACGTGCCTCTCCACCATTAATAAATGAACCCATTTATTTAATGTTCATAAAATTTGACTTTGGGTTTTAATATATGTGGAATTTAATTAATATAATAATAATAATTTTATTTTATTTTATTTTTTATTTTTATTTTTTTTAAATTAATATTTAATATATATATATATATATATAAAATATGATATTTTAAATCATATAAAATTATATATATATATATATAACATTAACCTAACTTTAATACATTTAAAATATTTCTCCGCATAAAAATTATGAACCTATATTCAATATAGGAGAAAATTGGGTGATTTCAAAACGCAATAACTTATTCATATGGTGTCGGTTTTTTGAACCGTTCGCGGCACAGGAATAAGGAAGACGATATCTACGCAAAAATATTGGTTTCATCCCAATCCTGTAACTTTGAATTTTGAGCTGTCACTTAGGTCCTTGATCCAAATCTGATTAAAATTGCCACCATGAGAGGAACAAAATGAGAACGCATTGTTATGCTGACAAAATTTCCCATGAGAAAACCAGCAATGTGTAATCTAGAGCAGCAGTAGAGTTAGGGGGATTCGGTTGTTGGCCACCCAAAAACTTTAATCCCTTTAGAGAAGAGAGAGGCCTTGCAACATCAGCTTAACGGTAAAAACTTCCTTGCACTGGGTCTTAGAACTCCATAGTTCTAAGGATCCTTTGGTAAGTGTGTAACGTTTTACCTTTCTTACTAATAGCGGTCAATAAGAGGGCATTATATTCCACCGTTTGCATTATTGTCTCGTTTGACTCATTGTGATATTTTGTTTTTTGTTTTAGTTTAATTGTGTTTCTTCTCCTTATATGATACATACTACAATCCATAATTTAGTGTGTTTTATATATATTAGCATGTGTTCACTAACCTGCGAACCATCTTTTTTGCTTGTGACCATGGCTTGTAGGTTGCAACCATTCCTACCAAGCACTGGTGATTTGGTACACTTGTGCACCAAAACCACGACAATAGTATATGTTCGCCCAAAATAATGAAATTGAAAATATTATTAAGGAGCTACTAGAATCAAGTGTGATTCTTCCCAGCACCAACCTTTATTTGTCCCCATTGGTCATGGTCTTAAAGAAATAATGGGAGTGACACATGTGTCTTAACTTCAAGGGCCTTAACAAGATCATCATCAAGGATTTTCCTATTCCAGTAGTCAATGGTCCCCTTGATGAACTCCATGGTGCCCAATTCATTACCAAGTTGGATCTTTGTTTGGCCTATCACAAAATCCGAAAGAAAGTACTATACATTCCCAAGACAACTTTCAGAACCCGTGAAGCTCGCTATGAAATTTTGGTTATTACCTTTGGTCTTTGTAATGCCCCATCTACCTTTCAAAGTCTCATGAATCACCTTCTTAAGCCATATCTTGGAAATTGTATCTTGGTATTTTCTTACGATATACTCATCTACAACAAAAAATGGGAAATAAATCTTCAACATGTTGACCAGGTATTGCAACTTTTGAAGGATAATGCATTATTTGTCGAATTGTCTAAGTTTCTCTTGGAATGGAAGAGGTTGAGTAATTAGGATACATTGTGGGCCAAGAAGGAGTACGTGTGGATCAAAAAAATATTCAAGCAATGCAATATTGGCCACAACCTCCGACTTTGAAAATTATGTGGGGATTTTTGGGTCTCACGGGGATACTATCGCAAATTTTTCAAAAATTATGGATGCATTGTTAGACCCCTTATGAATATTCTCAAAAAAAGATCATTCCTCTGAACAAAAGCAACTAAAAATACCTTCTTGGATCTCAAATAGGCCATGTGTTCCACTAATCTGAAAGGAGTGTATTAGTTTGTTGTGCTAAGTGTCCTTTCAGTCATAAAAACATGTACAATTTGTCTCCATTTGTTTGCTTAAGGAATGGGTGATTTAACCATGAAACATAGGTGAATTTGTGAACTTTAAGCATGAAAATAAGCCTAAATAACACTATACAGTAGTGTATAACAAATAATAAACATCACACCTAAGTTTTACATAACAGGCATGATGAATCAGTTCACCCTTCCTGGGCTACATCTGCTAGTTTAGCTCCCAATGGCATGTCCCTCTTTGTCATTATGCTCAAAATTGAAAAATACATGTGTTTACAAGCCTCTACTGACTATTTTCTATGCACCAAGGGCTCCAGAATTCTCAAATTAGTCTAGGTAGATTCTTGTTTCACCCAAATTCATCGAAAATTGACCTCCCAATGCATTTTTTCCAATATCAGCTAGAAAAGCTCCACCAAAAGTGGAGACTGCACTTAACTGCCACTAAAAATAGTAAAAACCTTAAATTTAGGGCACCTCCACAGTACCGCCGGATAATACCGTTAGCATTGATGTCAAATGGTTTGGGCGAGGTGGTCACATGCCGACCCCCCGCCTTTAAATCTATGGTTTAACTGTTGGATTTAACTCCGCATGTGGAGTAGAACCATAACTCCAGATTTTGAAACCCATGGAATTTGTTGCCATTACACCATGCATGTGATAGCGCTTACCATCCCGCCAGAGGTTATAGTGTATCCAACCGTCGCATTAACCTTAACTGTGCGGATAACATGTGACCTCGCCCATTGATACCGTCGGGATAAACGCTGGATATAAATCGCCGGTTTTGAAGTTTTGTTGTTGCGGGTTTGTTAATGTTTCATGTAATCACACCTTGGGGCCGCCCAATGAGTTGGGACCCTTTGGCGCCCTCCCACGAAATGCAAAATGTTACACAATAAATTGATGTGGAAGACAGTTAGGTTAAGAAACACATCGTAGGCAAGATGGTCAGAGGTTTTCGCGGGTGCTATGGAGGTCACGGGGTTGAACCCCTGGGCTCCAAATAAAATTTTACTCAATCCTCGTGTGGACATGTGGCATCCTCTAGGCTTACCACGTGTCTCTCATCCAATGACCCAAATCAAAATGTACAAGCCCCATCCAACGGTTAGAAACAAACTTCGCACCACAAAATCAATGGCCCAGAATCAGCCAGGTGGCGCGATCTGATTGGCTGTGAGAAAAGGGAATATTCCCTAGAATATGCCACCTGCTGACTGTACCTGTATGTTGACATGGCATCCCATTCACAAAAAATTTAGTTGTTTTTGAAAACGAACAGAACGTGATATCTTCCTCATACGACATCAGTTCTTTGAACCGTTCACAGCGCCAGAATCGCAACGACGAGACCTTTCTGGTCGCTCAAGTTCGGTACAATTTTGAGCAAAACACATGATCTCCTAATCACACCTCCCTATTGGGAAGCTTTGGACCCCAAAAGACTTTAATTACCTATTCAGAAGATGAGAGTACATCTCCCTCACCTTTTCAACTTCCATCCACCTTGTCTTATTTGGTTTGCTGCCCTTGAGCCCAATTCAAAGATAATTGACACTTCCCCTCTTAGAAGTGTGTGTCCTCCTATCAAGGATAGAATCCTCCTTGAGCTCATCCAGAAATTCTGGCGAGAAATCTTACATAGATGGTAGCTAAATATCACTGTAGAAATTTGCTGAATAATGATTAATTATCCACTGAGACTATCCTGATCACATACAATTCGAATTTATATGCAACACATAATCTCTTCCACTCAGATCAACTCAAATCATCACACATGCGGAAATAAAAATCAAGCGATAACACATCAAATCATCATACACATTAACACAGTATGTATGGGGAAAGCTTATAGCTGAAAACCCTGCAGCTATTGTGTATATTATAATGGAAAAATCATGTAACAAACTCAGTACAATACTCCTCACAAGTACTCAGTACTTTCTCATGAAGTTACACACAAACTAGCTCAGTTTTGAACAGGTTACTGGTTCAAAACTCCCCGCCAATTGCCTTGCCTCTATTGCGTGTTTCAATGCTATGGGATGGCCTCTTTATATAGATAAACCACCAGCCTGAAATGCGCAATCCTCATGGGCTTACTCCACCTATCTGTGTGTTGCAAATAGCAACAGTATAGTCACAATTGATAGCTAACTCCACCCTTTCATCTACCTCTTTCACTGGTCTCCACTGAACTGATCATGCACTGTAGTGAACTGATGTGTTCTTGATTTGAATAATGAGTTACTAATTAATGAATTAAATAATATTTAATTCACTCCACTCATAACTAATTGATTAGCTAGTTAAACTAATCTCAACTAGTTCAACTAAAATAAACAGAACACAACTCCACTAGTTGTCTCATTAACTCCTCCAAACTTCTGCCACTGAAGTCCTAACTGAAGTCAACCATGCATGAGCTCAATACCCCATAAGAAAAGCGTATTTCCTTCTGGCAGTTGCATGTGCCACATCCGTAGCTCAAACTGAAGTGCTCCAAGAGAGTAAATTGAAGTTTATAGTCCAAATATTATTAAGGGTAAATAATATTTGACTTCCCTATTTTTAGGAGAGGTAGTCTAAAAATAGCCTTCGACCTCTTCGACCTAAAAAATAGAGTCTCATCTATTTTTACCAACATGACCAATGCTCCAAGAATCTCAAACTGGAATCCCCGAACCATGCTCCATATGTCTAAAAATAGACATAGTCTAAAAATAGACTTTGCGCCAGAATTTGCCTGCGGGCCCACTTGGTGAAGGCGACTTCATTTCACCAAGCTCCATCATCTTGCTGCATTCTCAACAATCACTCCCTTGATCATCAATCAAAGGAGGCTCATACAAACGTATATTTTCCGCATTGACAACGAAATACATTTGCATATATGAAGGCAAGTCAAGTTGAAATGCATTATTACCAACTTTTTTAATGATTTTGAATGGACCATAGCGAATGGGCTTGAGCTTTTTATCTTCTTCTTGCATCCTTTCTTTGCTTATGTGCAACCATACTTCATCTCCTTCTTGAAACTTGTGATCAACTCTATGTTTGTCATGCCTCTCCTTATATTTGCTTTGACTCTTCTCAAGCTATTCTTGAACTTGTTGATGAATAATCTGAATTTTCTCATTGAACTTTCGATCCTTGTCAATATCACTATGCCCATCAATTGCAACATTCTTCTCAAAGATGAAGTCTAATGGCGATTTCAGCAAATACCCAAAGCAGGCTTCAAAAGGTGAAGTATTTGTAGAAGAGTGCTTAGCCCAGTTGTAAGCATGTTGAATGTAATGCAGTTGTTCATCCCACAACTTGGGATGTTTGCTGCAATATCCTCTCAATAGATGCACAACAATTCTGTTCACCACCTCGGTTTGGCCATCAGTTTGTGGATGAAAATCAGTACTCTTTTTCAACTTTGTGTCCACCATCTTCCAAAGATTGAACCAAAAATTCCCAACGAACCTAGAATCCCTATCACTAACAATAGAAGTTGGCAAACCATAATGAACCCATACATGTTGAAAATAAAGTTCAGCAGTTTGTTCAGCAATAATGGTTTTCTTACATGGCATAAGTTTACACACTTTGTTGAATCTATCCATAACTACATAAAGATAATCATGTTGTTTTCTTGACATAGGTAGACCACCAACAAAGTCCATGGAGACACTCTCCCATGGCCTTGATGGTACTGATAGTGGCATGTACAACCCAAGCTTCCTATTGCTAGGCTTGCTTGTTGCACACATAGAACATCCTCTTATAAAACGTGACACACTATCTATCATGCGAGGCCAATAGCAATACCTCTGTAGATGCGCCACTATTTTTATTACTCCAAAGTGTCCAGCAATAAGAGATGAATGAGCCTCTCTCATGACACTAAGTATCTCTCCTTTTGGTATACATAGCTTTCCCAAATGAAACAACAAATTGTTATGCATGTGATAATCATTTTCCTCAACTTGATTCCCTTCATTCAAACTAGCATACACATCTTGAAAATCAGTATCAAATGCATACTGTTCTATGTAACTCTCATGTACAATAGAATCATTTTTAAGTAAAGTAGAAGCACTTATAATTGGCCTTGAAAGCATATCAACAACTTTATTGAAAATACCTTTCTTGTACCTTATAACCAAGTGAAACTGTTGAAAAAATCCCATCCACCTGAAATGTCGTGATTGCTGAAATTTTGTTTGCAACTGTAAGTACTGTAATGGTTGGTGATCGGTATGTATAATCGTCTCTTTACCCATCAAGTAGTGTTTCCACTTCTTGACGCTTTGTACCAACGCATACAAATCTTTTTCATATGTAGGATAATTAGTTACAGCACCATTGAATGTTTTAAAATGAAAAGCGATAGGCTTACCATGCTGCAAAAGTACCGCGCCCATGGTATAATCACTAGCATCGGTTTGTATCTCGAATGGTTGTCTCAAATCTGGTAATGCAAGGACCGAAGATGAACTGATCTTGTCTTTCAAACTTTCAAAAGCTTGTTGTTGTTTGCCTCCCCATTGGAAGCCTTTCTTCACACTTGTCACTGCATGCATAGGAGCTGCTATGGCAAAAAAGTTAGCAATAAAATTTCTCCAATACTGAGCTGCGCCTAAGAAAATTCTTACCTTGGTTACTGTTTTGGGAGTGGGCCAATTCACAATGGCTTCCACTTTAGAAGGATCAGTTCTCAACTCGCCTCCTCCTACAATGTGTCCCAAATAAACCAGAGAAGTCTCTTCGAATTCACACTTTGACATCTTAAGAAATAATTTCTCTTTCTTCAAAACATCAAGTACCATTTTCACATGCAAGACATGTTCTTCTCTTGTTTTGCTGAAAATGAGTATATCATCTAAATACACAATCACAAATTCATCAAGAAATGGACGCAAAACATTATCCATAACACACATGAAATTCGTCAGTGCATTACACAAACCAAATGGCATAACCAACCACTCAAAGAGTCCTTGTTTGGTTTTGAATGCATTCTTCCATATGTCACTTTCTACAATTCTTACTTAATGATATCCACTTCGTAAATCTAACTTAGTGAAAAACTTTGCTTCTTTCAGCTGATCTAGAAAATCATCTATCCTTGGGAGTGGGTATCGATTTTTTACCGTTATCTTGTTCAAAGCTCTGAAGTCAACACACATGCGCCAAGTCCCATATTTCTTCGGAATCAAGACTATGGGTGAACTGCATGGCGAAGTGCTTGGCCTTATGAGTCCCTTGTCCAACATGTCCTTGATTTGCCTCTTTATTTCAGCATTCTCCATAATCAACATGCGATACATTCTGATGTTTGGAAGAGGACAATCTTGTTGTAGTTGAATCTTATGTTGAATATCCCTTTTAGGAGGCAATCCTGTTGGCTCTTGAAACATCTCATGATGTGCATCAACTACATCATATAAATCTGATTTCAACTTAGGATCACAATCTTCAAATGACTCATGATTAACATCAGCTTTAGGCTTAATCATTAGAAGAACAAAATTCTTACTTGAATTCACCAGCCTCTTTACATGTCCAGCATTTACCATTGAAATATTTGTCTTCTTGCGATGTGCTCTAACAATGTACTCCTTTCCATCTTTGAATAAATGTTATTTGTTCTCATGGTGATGGAAGGTCGCTTTCCTGTCATACAAGTAAGGATTGCCCAACAAAATACCTGTAATATCAAGCGGAACCACATCTAATTCAACTGTGTCAACAAAATGTGCAGTTATTGCAAAGCACAATATACACTTCTTTGAAACCTGTAAATTTGCATCCTTAAAAATCCAACCAAGTGGATATGGTTTTGGATGTGGAATGGTCTCAAGATTAAGTTTCTTGACCAAGTCTTCAGAGATTAAGTTTTCTTGTGACCCACTGTCAAACAGTGTGTCAATCTTGGTATGTTTGGATATGACCCTGACATGAAACAGTTCAATTCTCTCTTCTTCATTTGGAGCTTGTATGTGACAGTTTGAAGTACTAGTACTAGGTTTTGTTTCAATTTCTTTCCCCTTCATGTTCTTCAATCCCATGGTTGTAATTCTAAATTAGTCACCTGAATCCTCTCCTAAGTCATGTTGAGTTGTAGCTGCAGTTTTTTGCTTCCCTTTGTTATTGTTATACTTGGGTCTCTTTTCAGGATGTAATTTCCAACAATTTTTCTCTTCATGGCCTTCTCTTGAACAATGTTTACAGACCACTTTCTCTCCCTCTTTATTGACAGATGCATTTTTTTTGCCCTTACCTTTTGAGGTCTTCTATTTGTTTTTCCCCTTAAAAGGTTTCTTCCTACTCTCAACATTAATGTTTTTCCCTCTTGCTTCTATATGTGTGGCCTGAACACAAACTTCATCTAAAATTGTAGGGTTAAACATGAGAATAGTATGTTTTAGGTAGCTATGTAAGCCTCCTATGTACTTGAGAAAGGTATCTTGACTCTGCAAATCTACCCCTAATAAGAGAGCTCTTCTCCTAAATTATCGTAGTCTTGTACATTTTGTCCTTTCAATTGTCTAAAATTTTGCTAGTTCATTATGGATTTTTGCATGTGAGCTAATGGATAAAACTGTTGTTTTATTGCAGTAATGAAATTATTCCATGATAGGATAATCTTATCATGATTTTTGATCTTCTCCTTTGTCTTGCCTTCCCACCAAACAAGAGCTACACCTTCCATCCTCAATGAAGCTAGTTGGATTTTGGTATCATCATCATGAAGGTTCTGAATTCTCAAATAGACCTCCAATTTCCTAATCCAATTATCAAGCTTTTCTGCATTGACTTCACCATTAAAAATTGGCAATTCAAACTTAACATCAATTTTTAGAAAAGGACTTTTACCAATGTTCTTTGACTTGTGTGACTGGTGTACTGAAGATGAAGTAGAGGATGATGATGATGAGAGTGAGAATGGTGACTTTCCACTGCCTCCATTTCCTCCATTGTCCTTCTTTGATTTATCTTCATCATTATGGCCTCCTGATGATCCCTGACCTTTCTTGTGAAGTTTGGATCCTTCTCCTTCTACTCTTTCATTCCTTTCTTGATAAAGGACTCTCACCATTTCAGTCATGTCAAGGAATGCTTTCATGAACACTCTTTCTTCTTCTTTGGGATCCACCTCTTCATGGGTTTCTTCTTCTCTTAGAGCCATTCTTATAGCTTCTTCTGCTTATTTTGGAGGTGAAATAGGTGGTGGAGAATGTGGCAATCTTGCCCTCCTTTGTTGTGGCTCACTTTGAGAACCTCTTACTTCCACCAATTTACCTTCTCCTCTCTTAAGCTTGAGCCTCGTAAGCATGAAAACCCTTGCAAACAGTTAACAAATATTTGCACACAAAACACCAAAGAATAAACTCTAGCTTTGATACCAACCTGATTTGAAGGAGTGTATTATTTTTCTGTGCTAAGTGTCCTTTCAGTAATAAAAACATGTACAATTTGTCTCCATTTGTTTGCTTAAGGAATGAATGATTTAACCATGAAACATAGGTGAATTTGTGAACTTTAAGCATGAAAATAAGCTTAAATAACACTATATAGCAGTTTATAATAGAGAATAAACATCACACATAATTTTTACACAGCAGGCATGATGAAGCAGTTAACCCCTCCTAGGCTACATCTGTTGGTCCAGCTCCCAATGGCATGTCCCTCTTTGTCATTATTCTCAAAATTGAAAAACACGTGTTTTTACAAGCCTCTAATGGTTGTTTTCTCTACACCCGTGGCTCTATAATGCTCAAATTAGTCTAGGTAGACTCTTTTTTCAACCAAATTGGTCGAAAATTGACCTCCCAATGCATTTTTCCCAATATTAGCTAGAAAAAGCTCCACCAAAAGTAGAGACTGCACTTAACTGCCACTAAAAATAGTAAAAACCCTAAATTTAGGGCACCTCCACAGTACTGTCGGATAAGACCATTAGCATTAATGTCAAATGGTTTGGGCGGGGTGGTCACATGCCGACCCCCCGCCTTTAAATCTGTGGTTTAACTGTTGGATTTAACTCCACATGTGGAGTGGAACCATAACTCTAGATTTTAAAACCCGTGGCATTTTTTGCCATTACACTAGGCATGTGATAACGCTTACCATCCTGTCGTAGGTTACGGTGTATCCAATCGTCGCATTAACCTTAACTACGTGAATAACAAGTGACCTCGTCCATTGAAACCGCCGAGATAAACGCTGGATATAAACCGCAGATTTTGAAGTTTTGTTGTTGCAGTTTTGCTAATGTTTCATGTGTTCACACCTTGGGGCCGCCAGCGGGTTGGGATCGTTGGCGGTCCCCTCTCCCCCCCTCCCCCTTGAAATGCAAAGCATTACACAATAAATTGATGTGGAAGACAGTTAGGTTAAGAAACACATGGTAGGCGAGATGGTCGGAGGTTTTCGCAGGTGCTATGGAGGTCACGGGGTAGAAATCCCTGGACTCAAAATAAAATTTTACTCAATCCTCCTGAGGACACGTGGCAGCCTCCGGGCTTCCCACCTGTCTCTCATCCAATGACCCAAATCAAAACGTACAAACCCCATCCAATGGTTAGAAACAAACTTCGTACCACAAAATCAATGGCCCAAAATCAGCCATGTGGCACGATCCGATTGGCTGTGATAAAAGGGAATATTCCCCATAATATGCCACCTACTGACTATACCTACATGCTGACTGGGCATCCCAGTCACAAAAATTTTAGTTGTTTAGGAAAATGAATAGAACGCGATATTTTCCTCATACAACATCGGTTTTTCGAATCATTCGCTACGCCAAAATCACAACGACGAGACCTTTCCAGTCGCTCAGGTTCAGTACAGTTTTGAGAACTCTCAATTTTGAGAAAAACACATGATCTCCTAATCATCCACTCTAGCTTTGGCCCTCTCATATTTTACAAAATCATTTTCAATTGAATTTGATGCCTCAAGGACCGACATTGGAGCAGTCTTAACACAAGAAGGTCAACCAATAGCCTTCACAAGCCAAGAATTAAGTGAAAATAATTTGGGTCAATCTACTTATGAGAAAATAAATGATGGCCTTATTACATGCAGTAGGCACTTAAAGACCATACTTTCTTGGATGATGTTTCCAAATCTGAACTAACCATCATAGTCTAAAGTATTTTATGGAGTATTTATTATCCTCTCTGCAGCCAAATAACTGGCTTACCAAAATGTTGGGCTATGACTATAAGATAATCTTTAAGAAGGGTCGTAACAATGTTGTATTTGATGCCTTTTCACGAGAATTTGAGGATGACGTAACCATCTTATCCTTATCCTTTCGCATACCATCTTGGATTGAGGACATAAAAAATGGTTTTTCCAACCATCTCTTTCTCGTCTAATCCAAAGGTTACAAGCGATATTAACCCCCTAGTGGGTTACACTTGGAAGGAAGATATTCTTTGATATAAGGTTTTTGTGGATCTCTCCCCTAATTCCATTTTCAAACCACACACACTAACATAGTTGCAATCCTCACTCATTACACGACATCCGTGCTTTCATAAGACTTATGCTTGGGCATGCCATTCCTTCTTTTAGTAAGGAATGAAATAGGATATTCTTACACTTTTTGTTGAATGTGATGTCTGCCATCATAACAAAGGGGAAAAAATGAAGACACTGGGAATCTTACAACCCTTACTGCCACCTACTTTTATATGGATTAATGTCTCCACGAATTTCATTACAGATCTCCCTAAATCAAGAAACAAGTCAGTCATCATGGTGGTAGTGGGTTGACTCTCCAAATACACCCATTTTTGTGCCTTACCGCACCCATTCAATCTAGCTTTGGTGGCTCATGTCTTCATGGATCAAATTTTCAAACTACATGGCATGCCTACTTCTATTGTTTCTGATTACAATCCCACCTTCACTAGAAATATTTTGTAGAATTTGTTCAATCTACATGGCACACAACTCCAAATGAGTATAGCATATCACCCCCAGATAGATGGTCAAGCCAAAGTGGTAAAAAGTTGTTTGGAGACCTACCTACAGTGCTTTGCTTCTAACGGACAACATTAATGTGTGCAGTGGTTACCTTTAAATAAATTTACCAATCTAACGAGAACTATTTCCTCAAAACGAGAAATCTAGCCAAAAAAAACATTAAAAAATAGCCTAAAAACAAAAACTGTTGATTTTGCATCACCACTGTTTTTTTTAGTCAATTTTCCACATTTTTTGAAAATTACAGTAAAATCCAATTTTTTTGGTGCAAAAAACACTCTGAAAATAAAAAATGTTAATGCTGGAATAACCTCTTTTTCAGTTTTAGGTAAATTTTCAACATCTTTTAGTAATGGCGTTAAATATAAGATAGCATGACTATGAAAAACCTTAAAATTACAACAATTTTCAAGCATGACATTAAAGATAAAATATGATGACTCTGAAAAACCTTAAAATTTCAACAATTTTCAGGCATGACATTAAATATAAAATATCATGTCTCTAAAAAAACCTTAAAATTCCAAAAAAAATTAGCCATGATGTTAAAGATAAAATACGTATAATTGTTTTTAGCCATATCATTAAAGATAAAATATCGTGACTTAGAAAAAACTTAAAATTTTAACAATTTTTCAACTATGGAATTAAAACCAAATATCATGACTACAAAAAAACTTAAGTTTTCAATATATTTCAACCATGGCATTATGGAAAAATTGTATGACTAAAAAAACTTTAAGAATGAACACCTAAATGAAAGAGTCATTATACGAAGAGTAATTTATTTTTTAAATGTTAAAAGTATATCTATTTTAAAATCTTAGCCTAAAACAAATTGACATGTTGCAATGAAAATTTAAAAATCAACCATCAAATTCACATGCGGTATTGGAGAACTCGACCTATTGCAATGAAATCTTTAAAATCAATAATGAAATTGATTTGTGGGAGCCTACTTGTCCATTATAATGATAATTTTAAAATCAACTATCAAATTGACACATAATGAGATTGAATTGCTACTCGATGGTCGACACAAACCCTACAAAATAAAATAAAATAAAACAAAATAATAAAAAATAAAATTGAAAAATATAAAACAAAACAAAAATTAAAATATTGGAAAAAAATAAAAGTAAAAATAAAAAATTTCAAAAAATAAAAACTAACAAATAAATCAATAGATTAAAAAATGAAAAAATGGAAAATATAAAAAATGCAAAAATAAATCAAAAATTAAAAATAAAATAAAAAATAAAAAATAAAAGCAACAACAACGACTTTTGGAGAAATCACAAAGTAGTTTTCCTACGTTATATGTGTATTTTTTTTATTTTCTAAAAAGTAAATTTGTTAGGAAGATATTACATGTACATGATGCTACTCTTTGTCATCTATTCTAGATTCAATGGGAAATAACTAATTAATATTCGCAGTTCTTTTTCTTTGCGCAGTAATCTTCTATCTGTACGTAATGTTAAGGAATATCGAATTCAAACGTTTTTATTACGCGATTCATTGTGTACCCACTCGTCTTTCTTACATATACTAATTCAACTTGGAAATAATGGGTCTTTCTTGTGGTCTACAAGGATTGACAAGGGAGGGTACAAAATGTAAATTTCATTACGCAGTATAATTGTATAATATGATATCAGAGTGCCCTTTGTTTTTTGTTTTCCTTATTTGACCAACAATTTGTCAGTATTATTAGCAGTCTCCTGAAAATTTGTTTTTTTATATTACTTCCATTTTACTATATATATATATATATATATATAACTTTCAAACTTATACCAGACTTGTGGCTAGGATTATTGAAGTGGCATTAGAGCTTGCTATTAAAGGTTTCAATTTCTGTGAATTTTTTTCTTTCATTAAGGACCTATGAGTACACACATATATATATATATATATATTTCATTCACCGATTTGTACAAATTTCACTGTTTGAGAATAAATTACAAATGATTGATCTGAAATTCAACATATCGTAATCACAACTCTAATTCTTACATCAATCCTGCACATTTTATTCCTAATTATTTTATTTAGGAACAGAATCATAGAGTTCTCAGAGTGTTTCCCTTACCAGGTGATTGATCTATAATTACATATTTATTAACATCAAATATTTTTTACAATATTTATCATAAAATTTTCTTAAACTACTCAAGTTTTTGTCAGTGGACATACATAAGCACATAACCCATCAAAGAACATAACATAATAATTTTGCGAAAGTAGTATAAATAAATTTCCTAACTAGAACACCAGAATGTACTCGGGCCCATTTTTTCTTACTATGATTCACCTATTTCATATAATCGATTAATCAATCAAGGATAAATTTATTTTAATACAAATACACATAATTGATAACCATATCAGTTGTTGGAAATGTACTTGAGAAACACACTGTCCTCCCAACAATGAACTGACTTTCACCAGTTCCCCCCGAGCCGAGATAATCTTTCCAATTGAATCCGAAGAATCCCCTTCGATTCAAAGATAATTTATTTGTATACATTTTGTTCCCTAGCAGTTTTTTATTAGTAGTGCCTCACATTTCTTGGGTCTGCCAACCCACGTGCCTAGGCCTTCTTCATTTTCTTTTTCCAAAAATGTGTTTTTTTCTTTTATTTAAAGCCTTATTTTTTTCTCCCGCATGCTTTGTTCCATCCATAATTAGCTTCTTTATCCATATAAGTGATTTAAGAGATCTTCTCTCCGGTCTCATTAAATCTTATCCATCAATGATGATTTTCAAATTTTTGCAAGAATCTCCTTACTCTAGTGTTTCTTTCCTAAGTAATTTTCATGTTTCCATTTATTAATAAAAATATATTTATTACATCATAATAACTTTACTATTCACTTTCACTTCAACCAATCATGACTTTCCCACCATTAATTCTAAAAATAGTTCAATCTAAATATAGTAACATAAAAACAGAGGACCATTACATCTTTCCCCCATTTTATTGAACACCATCCTCAGTGGTTGTTGTTCAATTGCTTCACTTTTGAAACAGTGTTGGATATGAGCTGAGATTTGTTTGAGATATATGAGATTGTTTCATGATCCATTGATATATATAATATATGATAGTTGGGGTTTTTAGCTTTAAGCTTTTCCGGTAAAACATCTTGTTATGTGCGATTGATTTTGCTTCATATGTGTTTTGCAATTGGCGATTTAATTTCCGCAAAGAATTAAGTGGAAGGATTCTGTGTTTAACATAAGATTAATTTGTTAGATCATAAGAGTCTGGTAATATACATGCATATTGTATAATTTCTACATGGTAATGGCTTTCAATGGGTTGCGGTTGGAGTATGAACTCGAGGGCAAATCTAACTACATAGCCTAGAAGGACAAGATGGAGGCGGTTCTTGAAGATAATGGCTTGAAGGAATTCATCAAGAGAGATGTTCCTAAGCCCACTTCGGCGGATGCTGCAGTACTTGACGCATGGCAAAAGAAAGTAGCAAGGGTGAGGAGGATTCTATTGGAAGGTGTTAAATACCATATTGTGTCAAGCCTTCATGGGAAAGCTAGTCCATTTGCAATGTGGAAGGCTTTGACAGATCTTTTCCAAAGCAATAGCGACCATAAAAAATTGGCGCTGAAGGATAAACTCGGAAAAATCAAGATGGAGAAGAACGACACTATTTTAGTATACTTGACAAAGTTTGTCAAATGTAGGGATGATCTTGGGAGTGTAGGAGTCATTTTTGTGGATGATGACTTAGTGAGCTTGGCTCTCATTGGGCTTCCGAAGAGTTGGCACAGTTATCAATACTCTGTCAATGGACGGGAGAAACTGCGGGATTGGGAGTGACTGTGGTCGAATCTAGTGCAGGAGGAGATAAGGTGGACCACCAAGGATGGCTCTTCATCAAAGAATGATGATGAAGAGGACTGTGCTTTGGCTGACAAGGCAAAGAAGAAGAAGGGGAAGAAATTACATTCTAGATCTTAGACCGGAGAAGATGGCAAGGAGCACAACATGTCCAAAGTGAAGTGTTTTTGCTGTCACAAGTTTGGACATATTGCCACAAATTGTCCACATAAGAAGAAGAAAAAGAGGGTTGTTGGAGCTGTATTTGGTGAGGCTCTTGCCTCGCAATTTGAGCTTGACTTCTCATTGATCGCATGCATGGTGTCTAGTGCATTAGGATCAGGGTGGCACTTTGACAATGGTGCTTCCTTTCACATGACGAGAGATGAGAAATTGTTCAATGACTTGGTGGAGAAAGATCTCCAGATGCATGTTGAGTTGGGCGATGATGGATGATACAGTGTGACCGGCATTGGTACCATTACCTTTCAAAGGGTGTCAGGTAAACTCTTTCATTTAAAATATGTTGAGCATGTTCCAGATTTAAAGAAGAATTTAATCTCAGTCGCAATGTTAGAGGATAGAGGCTATGATGTTGTCTTTAATGAAGGAAAATTTTCCCTACGACACAAAGCAACAAGGCAAGCTAAGAAGGTTGGGATTCGAGTTAAGAATCTCTACATACTTGAAGTAGATGGGATTTCTATGGAGCTTCCTAATGTTGGGAAGTGCAAGAAACCCATGCAATTGACGCTTGAGAGGGAGCAGGATTTGCATGCAGGTAAGAGTGAAGCTTAGGATGTGGAGCAGCCACAAGATGAGGATCATGGAGTGGGAGAAACCACACATGCAGAGAAATTTCGTGCCAGATGAGCAGAGGGAGTGCATCCAACTATACCACCAAGTGAGAGGTGGTGCGACATGAATGAGTAATCCCAAGAAGATATTTCTGGGCAGGATTCATTGAGATGGAATGGATCTCATGAATTGAACCTGGCTACGAGGTGCCCACAGAGCAGCAGTAGCATGATTAGTTGTATTGATGCAGTCAGATCAAAGTGACAGTGTCAGATACTGGAGTGCGGATCAAAGTTGATAGCAAGTGTAGAGTGCATGGGTGCAGAGTTCAACAGTGCAAACCACGGCGACCAGGAAATCGGCGGTTAATCCAGCGGGTGTTACAACGGACATATGATCAGTTCAAAGGTCCACGCGGTTAGGGTAACGGAACCATGTTCTTTGGGGTTCCAACCTCAAACGACGGCCTTCAAAATCGTAAGCGGAAGTTATCGCCGAGGTGGAATGTGACAACCCATCACTCACATTAAATTTAACCGACGGTCTGCCCAGAGGTTTTGCTGGCAGACCCCCAAAATTCGATGGCCAGTGCCAATTTTTTCAGGGCTAACTGGAGTTCCTCCAGTTTTGGAGGAGCTTTCCTAGGTGTGATTGGGCAAGTTACTGTTTGGATCATAACTCTTGGAGATTTTGACCATTTTTGGGGAATGAATAGTCATTTTTGGATAATTTCGACATTCTGAACTCATTAGAATAGGTTTCAGAGCCATCATAGGTCATTTCATGTAGGTTTTGGTTTAGGAGAGGTCAAGGAACCATTAGGGTGTTTTCAGTGTATTGAGCATCCATTCTCTGTTTTCTGCAACTGAATAGTCATTCTTGACTAATTCAAGCATTCTGAAGTTGTTTATATAGAGAGCACAACCATTTGAGGCTTTTTATCACATTTACTTACCATTTTTTAGCAATAATATATGAGGTACATGCCATTGGGAGCTGGACCAGCAAATGTAGCCCAGGAGGGGTGAACTGCTTTATCAATTTGCTGAGTATTGTCATATGTGATGCTTTATTCTTTATTATTTACTACTGAATAGTGTTATACAAGCTATTTTACATGCTTTAACCTCACATAAAAATATGTTTAACTAAGTTAAAACCATTTGTTTCACCTGCAAACTTCAGTGAACCTTATGCACACAATTTAACTAATGTTTGGATACTTAGCACATCAAAACTAATACATTCCATTCAGATCACTTGGCCATAGGCCAGTAAAATTTTCCAATAACCCTCTTTCCTTCATATTTCCACACTCTTTTTCACTGAGGAGTAAAACCAAGGGTCCAAAGAACGGTTTGATTCTGCCTTATTTACGAATTTGTTTGGGGCACTCATTGTGCATGCATTGAACTACACAAAAAACACAATACCTACTTGATATCCCTTAAAGGTTTTCTGTGACCAATGATATACATGGGAAATCCATTGAACAAGAAAAATTCTCAACTATTTAGGATCTGGAAAAGTAAGACTGAACAAAGCTAATACTAGCACCCAAAATTGTTCAAAGATGTTGTAGTGGAGCGACTAGAAAATTATGCTTCAAAATGATAAAAATGCAATGGAAACTTCCCTTAAACCCTCACAATCACCATGAGAATTCAGGTCAACGTAGGCCAATTCACAAGAAATGAATGGAAACGACATTAAACTCAAACAAGAGGCAGCAACGATGTCTTCTAATCACAAGAAAGAGAATATGTAGGCATGATTCAAAAGCATGCAAATGGATTAGATTGGAACATGTTTCAACGGCGCCTACAAATGGATGAACTTAGAACAAGGTACAATGGTGACTAGGGTTCTAGTCACTGAGAGATGGATTTCGCAAAGCTCCAAACCATCGTTGAGTCCTATTGCCTCTTCTTTTGTTTACATGCTTGCATTTTATTGTATTAAATATTATTCATTTCTTGGTTCACTTGTAAGTTTTAATTATTCTCAATGACAAAAACCGCTGACCGTAAATTGACTATTTTACCTCAATTTTATTTAATTAATAATTTTATTTTTTATATAATTTGACCAAGTCAAAATGTTTACATAACAAGACAGGATATTACAACATATCTTGGCATACTAGATGGAAAACGCCTCTTGGTGCAATAAATAAAAAAATTAACACACACACACATATTCAAAAATAATAAATGTTATAAAGTTTAAAGATTAAAATAATTTTTTAATATACATATGTTTTTCTTTTGTATTTTATTAAAATATTACACTTCTACTATAATTGTTTATAAATATATAAATATATATAATTTAAGTGTTTATAATATAAATAATAAATTGACCCCCTCTCCCCACACACATATAT